>OMNW01009288.1:5257-46890 GCA_900303245.1 Selene dorsalis
GTTCCTCTTGGCCTCCTAACAAACTCCACCAAGCCCCACCAATACACAGCCAGCTGGCTAGGAAAACACATGACACACTGACAGACCGCACAAACACACGCGCACACACACACACACACGCACACACACACACACACACACACACCCCATCTCCAAGCCAGACTCTGTGATGTAATGACCATCTGCCCACGGCTACAAATGGAGAGCAAGTTCTATTCCACCATGAGCAAGATGCTCAGGCTAATGGGGCTCTGGCATCTGCATTCATCCTCTGTCCCTGTTCTCATTACATGAAAACACACACGCACACACATTGTGCAGAGGCCAGCCCGATGATCTGAACTGCTGTGCACCTTCACAGAGACACAAAAGTTGCAAACTACACACTCACTCACATCTTTTGCACTGTAATTTATTTATTTTTCACCATGTCAAAAACACATCCAGTTAAATGATATTATAGTGATCTTGATTTCACAAATCGATAGGCAAACTTTAAACTTTCAAAAAAATTGCCAAAAATAATTTACACAGAGGTTTTCTAACTCCAAACCTCCAACCCAAACAAATATATAGGTCTTCTTACAGACAATCATTCACTCCAGGAATATCACAACTCAGTCCTGCAGTTTAACTGGTGGTGCAAACTGAATCTTAAGAAAACATAAGAAAAGTTTTTTTAGACTCACATCAACATCTAATCATCATTGACAAAACCATCATAGAAACTGTGGATCATTTCAAATACCTTCGGGGCTGATCGGACTATGTACCCCGAGGACGGGAATCATTTAGCCCCCGTAAAAGTTCCAGGAGATTGTGTTTCGGGGGCGGTTCCTACAGTGGTGGCACACACCAACAGCCCCAGCCCTGTAAAATTACCCCAGGGTTCGAGCAGTGGACTAAATTTACTTTTGATCAACACATATTCAAATGAAAAGCAATCAAAGGCTATCAGTCATTTGCAAATTAAAAGGACCACATGTTTCAACAAATCTCCTCCTTCTGCTTTTTTCCCTTATGCAGGCACCTTCTAACCACATCCCTCGATCTGATCATCCCTACTCTCATCCATCCTTCCCTCCTTTCCCCCATCCCTCTCTATTCAACCAGTGCATACCCTTCCATGTCTCATTCAAGGTACTGTCTGGAAGGCATGTAACCAGTTCGGGTGGAACCATGCTGAGACGGTACTCCCACTCGCCCCGTCTTCAATTCATCCTCCAGTGCAGACATCAACCTTCCCTCACCTTCACCCCTCTGTGCAATATTCGTTTATACCATCCTCAACACTTACATCCACTAGAATGTTTAAATGGCACATTGTTGTGGCGTGCTCCTTGCTAGTGAAATGCTTTTACAATATGCTCCCAATCAAAAACCGGAGCATCCTCACAGAAACAAACCAATGTTGCCTCAAAGGTTGTAGGCCTCCACACTCCCAGTCTCACTCAGTTTAAATGCTAAATCCATCGCACTCATCGCAAACAAAATAATACAAGACCACGCATACAGCCACTACACCAGTACTTCACATTACTGCCCTCTGGACACAGATATAGAACTTTAGGACACAACAGAGCACCGCTCAAAAACAGTCTCATACCTTCAGAGGCAGCTGTACAAGACCGTCGTGGTCATGGTTAACAATATCAGCAGTTTCGGATTGGTCAGGTTTAAGCACAAAAACTATTTGATTTTCTTCAGTTGTGCCGAGGTTGGTAACTTCAGTTGTGAGAGTCTTTATACCAAGAGGATTCAGTTATGTTATTTTCCTGGTAGTGGAGAGACAGGGAGTCCATGTTACTCTCTAACTGTGTGTGTAAAATCCCAATAACAGTTTTCTGTGATTTCTTCCACACTAAAATATGAATGTTCAGGAAAAAGCATCAAAACAATAACTTTTTAAGTCTTTCATCAAACAAAGGAACCGAAAGGACAAGAACAATTTCTGTTTTAAACTAAAACACACACTTGCAAAAGCACCACAGGCATTCCCTGACATTAGACGCTTCATTCAAGACTTAAATATTGCAGTCAATAGGAAAATGCATCTTTTTCAAACTACAAGACTCACCTGCATTATGCAAAATTCACACACAGACCTGAAAATACTTTTCAGGAACTGATCACCAATCAGTTTGAGCATTAGTGCTACATATAGATGAGGTGAATGCCTATGAGACCTGAGCAAACATGGGAGACGGGAACTCTCAAAATCAAACTTTTGCACCAAATGGCAAAGACTTCATTCGTATCACCACATGATTGTTCAGTCAATCAACCATCTACACCCTGTTGTGCTCAATCAATAGCACTTTCATCTTGGGTCTTGTTATCATAATTATGTATGAAGAGAATTCTTGGAAGACGAATTGTCCAAGTCTATGTGCAGAGACACAAATCCAGTTGCAGCAAAACCTTTTATCTTTCTCCACAACAAATCACATCAGTCAGTCTGTCAATCACTCAGTTAATCAAATACACATCCCACGTTATTGAGGCCTGGATAGCACCCACATCAATGTGAGTGCATGCCTCTTTCATTATCTATTGAAGAGCCATGTGCACATTGTGACCCAGATGGTCCACAGGTATCACAATGCTGAACAGTCTGTCCAACCAAGGTTGGCACAGCAGTGGAGGACAACATCTACATTGTCCTGAGTTCTGCAGAGTGAATGTTGTTTTGGTGATGTACCTGTGCTGAAGACTAAATGTGTGCATGACAATGGCATCCACGAAATGGATTGATTACTGAAGGATGCAATGAATCCACTGAATGTCTTAAAAAAGTTTTTTTGTGTGTGTTTTTGTTATTCATACACATAATAAACCTCTATAATGTAAACTTGAAACTGCTAATGGAGTGCAAACTTCCCCCCTTTCTTTAAAACAACACAGTCAAATTACTGAAAAGGAACAATGTGCAAATTACTTCACATGCGCCTGCATTGCAGAATGTGCTTCAAAGTATAAATCATGTTCTTGTTAATATTTAAATGTACGGAGATACTTTAATATTTAAGGGTTATCATTTGGTCTCACTTGCTTTGAGGGTGGAGCACTGTATCATAGTCATTGTTGATACTTTTTAAGATTTCTTCACACACAGCTCCCTGTGAATTTATGCTCCCAAACACAACATCTCATGGCTCAGTGCTGTATTACAATCCTCAAAAGCCCAACACTCCTGGAGCATACCATCAGACTGAACCTACTTGACTTTTAAAGTGTTGAGGAGATTGTCAGGTAACATTTTACTCATCACTGACCCCAGTGCTCTGACAAGACTTCGCTCTGTAACATTTGTATGTTAATTCAAGAGCAGCCTATTGTTTTCTAATTAATCTCCCCTGAAATATTCTTCCTGAGGTACATGAATTATGTAACTTGACTCCACGTGAAGCAGGAAACTAGCCAGTCCTGAAATTACTGACCCTGAAAATTTATACAAAACTTTGATTTTCCTTTTCAAGAAGATATTAATCTACTCTCTGATACTGTCAGAGGCTCTCTCTCTAACAGATTGGGTTATTCAACATGGGGTTTGTGATGTGGGTTGTAGGCGTTTTGAGTTTGTGGTCCCAGGGAGAGTAGAATGGCAACAACATTGTGGTCTGAATTATATACACGTGTTTGCCTTTATGTACATTCACATGCTAACATACTGTGTTACTTTATTATTGCTAGAAGATGTAATTTCCCCATATTTCTGTACACATCAAGTGTAAAAACTATAACAACATATATTTAGAACTACAACTTCTCGTAATGATGAGAAGACCGATGGAGGAAACCACTGAACTACAAAGAAAGGCGAGAATTAGTGAGTTTGATGCCCAGATCAGCAGGACAGATGTGGGTGAGGAAAGAGAGAGAGCAGGCACTTGATCATTCATTCCTTTCCTGGTGCACAGCTTGATTTGATTTGAAGTCAGTGACAGGTCATGATAAAAACAAACAAATAAAAAAAAAGCATAGATCATCCTTTGTTTGTCTGTGGTGTCTTGTGGTGTTTTTCACCTCCACAGTATCCAACTCTTCTGATGTGTGAGCAAATGTGACATAGATGTACATTACAGCACATTCACATTCATCCCTGTGGTTACATCTACACTCCCTCTCTCCCCCGCTCTCCACCAGATACACACTGACAAAGAGAGGAATAAAAAGAAGTCAGTGCCATAGGGCAGTGTGAAACAAAAGCCCCTGTGTACCCCGCCACCCAGTTGTCAAAATCAATATTGGCATGAGTGACAAAAACAGAGGATCTCTAAAGATTGAATCCGGCACTGGAAATGACAAGTGACAAGCCAGCCTCTGTTTGAGGCTGACAGACCAGAGACCTCCATGACAGATGCTCTCCAACATGTCAAGAAGAGGGAGGTCGCTGGGGACCAAGATGACAGCACCCAAAAGCACATTAATTCTCATAAAAAACAAAGGAAACTCCCCACTCATCCCCTCTGGCTCTACATGTAGACAATGAAGAGACCTACTGCTCTTATCAAGATTAAACCACTTTTTATTTTTAGATAAAATCCAACATTTGTTTTCAAAGTCTGTCATTTTCATTTCAGTTCTTGTATGAGCAGCACTCTTTGGGACCACAAAGCTTTCAGCATGTTCTAAAGGCCCATAAATAATAATACACAATGACATAATACTCCCCTCATTCCTTGATGTTCAATTCCATTTTATTTGTCAAGGGCGAAATCATGACATATTAGCATTATAAATATGGACAGACGTTGAAGTTCAGAGTGAGCTGCTCCACCGCTGCCATCTCAATGGTGTCTGACTCCACCTAATTCCCAGTTCATACAAAAAAAAAAAAAAAAAAAAAAAAGAGCTAAGATTTTGACAAATATCTGTTTGTGGCAAGAATTACATCCCCCTCACCTGTCACTCAAAGCAGCCGTATACAGCCCGACAGGTTAAAATATAAAAGTTCAACCCCTGTATATTTTTAATGAAGGAGGAAATTAGTTATGGAGCCATTTTGTTTCAACTGTACTTCAGTAAAACATTTCTCAGCCTCAGGGGGTACTGCTTGATCTCAAGGCACTTTGAGTGGTAGACTAAAGACCTTACAGCTTTATAGAGAAACCCGGCAGTTCCCAGAATGATGAGAGTGCAGAAGTCCTGTTTATGTTCAAAGTATCTTTTTTTTCCTTTACAGGGAAATTTGGTTAGCAGCCAGATAACACAAAGACAAACAAGGACATGCAGCACTAACACTAATAGATATCAACAGGCTGTAAGGCATGACCTCCAGACGAAGAGTTCATTCGACAAGGACAACTGCAAAAAGTCAAGTACACAGTCTGTGCAAATATACTGTCCTGTAATTAAAGAGGGGAACACACACGGACCTACTCGATCACACCCAACAGTGCAGAAATCATATTGAAATGTGGTTCCGGCTTGTTCATATGGCTGATTTGATGTATTTTAGTTTAACCACTAGATGGTGCCATTAAAGCAAGAGGAGACTGATCCAGTACATGGGGTAATTCATTTCACTCAAAGACAGATACAAAGAACAAAGATTAACAAACAGTCAAAATAATAATTATAATAATAATAACAACCATAAATATGAACATAAAATCTTGAAGTTGCAGAGCAAACACAAGTGACAATACAGGTGACACCGATGATGGATTGATTAGAGAAGGATGTAATGTGATCATAGTCATTGTTGATACTTTTTAAGATTTCTTCACACACAGCTCCCTGTGAATTTATGCTCCCAAACACAACATCTCATGGCTCAGTGCTGTATTACAATCCTCAAAAGCCCAACACTCCTGGAGCATACCATCAGACTGAACCTACTTGATTTTTAAAGTGTTGAGGAGATCGTCAGGTAACATTTTACTCATCACTGACCCCAGTGCTCTGACAAGACTTCGCTCTGTAACATTTGTATGTTAATGCAAGAGCAAATTATTGTTTTCTAATTAATCCCCTCTGCAATCAATGCGGTGTCATCTGCATATTCTTCTTCCTGAGGTACATGAATTATGTAACTTGACTCCACGTGGAGCAGGAAACCAGCCATTTCTGAAATTACTGACCCTGAAAATTTATACAAAACTTTGATTTTCCTATTCAAGAAGATGTTAAAGGGGAATTATGCAAATCTGGTTGCTTCTCGGCTGTTCTGCTAACCCTCCACCGGGCCATGTGCATTTGTTTTCAACGAAGCTGAGTGAGAAAGCAATCCATGGATCGGTGGATATCGTTATTTATACATAAGTTACAATGTGTGTATTTGTGTAGTCTTATCTGTCATAAACAACATGTTGTGGTGTGTTTGCCAGAGCTGGGATACCGGAGGGTCGGAGGCGCTGATCTAGCGAGGTTGGTTTTCGGCCAAGAGACGCTGGAAGGCAGAGAGCCTCCGTTCTCCCTGTAACAAGTCATTTATTTAACCATCACAATTACTCCAAAGCTGTTTAATTAAGGTGAAAATGTAGCATAGTTAAGGTAAAAATCCTGCATAGTTCCTCTTTAAACTACACCCTGATACTGTCAGAGGCTCTCTCCAACAGATAGTTTGGGTTATTTGACATGGGCTTTGTGTGAAGTAGTCATGCATACACATTTTTTTTTTAGACACTTACAAAAAACGCCTAATGAAACAATCCAGTATCCAACGTGTGCTTAATTTGGGATATTTCCAATGCTTTATCTTTCCACCGAAACAACACTTTCCTTTGGCACTTGTCTGCTTATCTACCACGTTCCTATACACAACTCACCCACGCCACACCAACAATTATGTCCACCAGTAAGGACACTTGAATATTAATGTCTCCAGACCGTATCTTAATAGACCTCTATGATCAGCATTGACAGCACTTTTTTCCAGACGTGTTTTGAAAACACGTTTGAAACAGATAATGCAACATGTCCTCCGAATCAGGACTTTGAAGGTCCTCATTCAGATTCATCATTCAACATCAGACCAAATGCTGTGTAACTTCATTTATTTTCATGGCTACTTTACACTAGTAAGAACTTATGGCTAAATAGATAAAGAATTACAAGTATGAATAACTGTAATCTCTTTCTCACTGTTTCTATGGCTGATCACTCTCAAAAGAAGACTAGCTGTTTTCCATGGACTCAACATCTTTTGTTGCCCTTTCATTTATTTCCCTTCAAAATAGCCTTGGATTACTTAATTGTTCCGGTAGCAAGATAACTTCTACATTCATTCTTTTACTCTGATCTATATACTGAAGAAACATTTTCACAATCGCTGCCTTATCCTGTAATTTACCACAACTTTGTTTTGCATAAGGTCACAAAATTGATTTTAACGTTCATCAACTTTTGCCTGCATGTTTCCATCTTCAGATATCTTGAGTAAAGTTTCATAGCACGTCTTGGACGAAAGAAAATCTCTCTCATTTAAAACCCTAAACACAGCAGCAGACTCAGGAAGTCTCCCCTAATCACCAATTAAATCCATGACTTCAGATTTTACAGGATCAGATGGTGCATACACATTAGGTGTCATAATATTCTACAACAGCAGCAAATGATCAAGTTTATACATTTAGAGTTTTTTTTTTATTTTATTTTTTTATCTGTTTTCCCATTTTTATCTAAACCAGTGTCCGATACAGTTCTGGGCTCTGTGTTGGCTGCTTCAGCTTTCAGATCTGCATTGCAACCATTCACAGATTTACATGGAGATTACATGACTGGAATACATCAGTGCCAGTGAGACTGACACCCTTTATAAATGAAAGTCATCACTAATTAAGCAGTCTTCTCTCACTGTCACATTGACACACACACACACACATACACACACACTGTCAGACAAAATTGATGTCCAACTGTTTCCCACTGTTAAATTGTAAGTCTGGAGTCAACTCACAGCAGATGGTTTAGTCCAACTTCACTGTGTCCATGATTTCAAGATGAATTAAAATCTACACTGCTCTGTGTGAATATTTTAGATGTGACCTGCATCGACTACACTAGTGCTAGAACTTTGCATTCTGTATTAAATAAGGTGCGTTTCATCCTTGTTCTGTGATACAGATCATTTTCATTATGAATCTTTTATTATTGTGACTATCCACACACATTCTCCATATTCTGTGCAAAATGCCTCCACATTGTGGATCTTTTGTGTTAGTATTTGTCTCTTGGTCGTTCTCCCTCCGTGCCTGTGGGTGGTGCTGTTCACCTGCCCTTTGTTCTCTTTGAGCTTGCTCTGTCAGTTAGGAGGCAATAGATGATTGGAGCACTGTCTAATGGCGCCTACTTTAAAATGGTGTCTGCAGCTCCACTTCGCTTCCCTTTGACTCCCAACCAGACTGTGCTGTGCCGTGCTGTTCTTTGATATTGTTGCTGATTTAATGTCAATGTCTTCACAGAGAGCTGGCAGGTGTGGTGGTGAGAAATCTTTTTCTTTTTGTGAACTCTTTTCACCTTTAAGGCAGGTAAGCCTCATATCTTTGACTAAATTGGTAAACTGGTAATAACTCCAGATTATTTTGTTGTTTTGACAGAGCTCAGCTATTTCATTTCAATGTCCTCTACTGTAAAAAAAAAAATCATTCTGTTGAACTACAGACTGTTGCAGTACTGGACACTGGGAAAGGGGAAAAAGAGGAAGATCATTTCTATATGATCAGGCAAAGGCATTACAATTTATAATTTCTATATGGTTTATTAATTCACCACAGTCAAACGTTGAAGTGAATGATCGCTTCATGTAAAAGTTTAGTTTGATTAATCTCCTTTCAATCCTTAGCTCCTCCTTGTTCCCCCTCTTCAAAGAAATAAAACTCTCAGAGGTTATAAGTGAAATATATTGAATATTTAACTAATTAACAACATTTTGCACTTTAACGTTTGGAGCCAGATTTGCTGTTTTTACTTTTCAGTTTTTAGCCATTATTGTCATTCAGGATATTCTTGTAACTGCCACCAAGTCTCAACTCCAATTATTTTTTTTAATCTTACCTTGGTGGCAACATTTTTCATTTTTATTAAGCTGCAGGCACATTTGATATGGAACCAGTCTCAGTTTGCATCTCTACATTATATCAAGTGAATCTAGTGTATTTTTGTTTGACTTCATTGCTTCTTGTCTCATTTTTGAAAGTTTTGTTGAGATTATTGAGAAGATGGTGAAGTTCTCAGAGTTTATCTGACTCCAAGAGAGAGCTTGCGTCCAGCATCCCTGCTCCATCCACCTGAGTGAGGTCGGCTTGAGCAGCTCTGTCGCTCAGATGTTCACCTTGTTGCTGGGCAACTGCTGCATCTCTGTAAGCGTCCACTTGCAGACAGAGCCGCCGGTTCACCTGCACCGACCACTGGGTTCAACTGAGAGGGGTCATGCCAGATTAGGCATCAGGCAACTGGGCAGAAAAATGAAACTGACGTTGAGAATAGTCTGGATTATTCATATGAATACCCCCAGAGAAATGACTAATTCCCATGGTGTTTCTTTCTCTGATTATCCAAAGAACAAGCAGTTTATTTCATTATTGGCAAACTAACTACACAGATTTTGTTTTATCCTACAAAAATGAACTTTATCCATCTCTTCCATATCTTCAATTCTGACCTCATTATGCTGTGTCTAATAATATTGCATGTATTCAATTCACTCTAAATATTTAACTATAATAAGTATGTTCATTTATTGTTAACTCTTGTCTGGTGTATTTTTAAGACAGAAACAAGACATCCCAGAGGACTGTATTCCTATGCACAAGTGCACTTAGAGTCTCTAACTCAGAAGACTATAGGGCTGTACAGAAGGTAATAAAAGAGTTGAACGGTTATGAAAATCTAGTTCTATGGTTAAGGGCTGGTTGACAGCAAGAAGAAAATATTCAGAATACAGCAAACACTTAAAACTGACATTAGCTTTTTTCAAGTGACTAAAACACATTTCTTCTGCTGAGCCCTGCCACAGCGGTACATGACCGAGCTTCTGTGCAGGTGATGTGTTATGTATAAATACCTTGCATAACCCCACACGTCAAATAACCTTAACTGTCACTGTAACAGACTTTTTTATGAGTTTTCTCTGCCGCCAAACGTGGTTTCTTGCTGTGAGGGGTGATTACCGCTTGAGAAGAACTTCAGCCATCGTTGTCTTAATCATTCAAGAGGTCATCAGGTGCCCTCTGAGCATGAGTTACATCTGCAGAGAAGATTGGAGGCTAAAGCCATTTCTTGTTAGGAAAAAAATGAGATATGGCCATGGCTAGCTGGGTACAGGCTACCTATAATAGAAGCTGTGACAGAGACAAGTCTGGTGTTGCTTTTCACAGCCAGAGATCACTCCTGACAGCATCAGAGTGGAGTTGGAAGAGCTGAAGAAGTGATCTGCAAAAGAGTGGGCGAAAAAGTCACCTGTCAAATCTGCCAAAGAGGGAGGTTACTAAATATTATATTTTCTTGTCAAATTGCTGTGAATTCTTCATGAAATGAAAAGTGACCACACAAAAACATGTGAAAACTGGTTCATCTAAGATGTGTGTTTGCTGCAGGTTGTGTATTTACTTCTTTTCATTTCAAAAACAGGAAAAAAAACATGGAATTTGCCCAAAGCTTTCCATGGAACGATAGAGCGCACGTATAAGTGATCATAAAATGAGGGTACTTGAGTACAGGATGAATGCAGTCAGTCACAGTGCTTTGCAACCTCTACTTCTTATCTAAAGATTTTTTCTTTATATCGACAGCTTAATGGTTAACATTATTCTGAGTGCAGATCACATCCAGCCCAGACAGATTTTATGGTTGTCCATCTGTTAAAGACGGAGTTGAAGATCCAGAGGTTTTTCTGGGAAAAGATGCATTTAATTTCACTCAAATGTGGATAAAGACTGAGCAAGAACAAAAGAACTGGGTACATTTATTTGCAGATTATTGTTACTGTACAATTAGAATTTGTTTTTTTTTAAATAAGACACAAAGTTACCTCTGTCATCTGATTTGCACATCGAAACACTGTCAGTATCCCACACCCGTATCGAGTGTGAGAGATTGCTCTGTTGAATGCTCTGTTGCGAACACTCAAATAAAAGATGGGAAGGAAGAAACCGAGAGAAAAGGATGCAGGAAGAGGGGGAGGAGGAGGGAGCGTTCCCTCAGCAGCACTGTGCAGATTCACACGACAAAATCAATGTCACTTAATAACTAAACAACTTCCTCTGAATGTGCCCATTGATGTTGCGAATCCTCTTATTTGAGCCGGCTCTTTGTGTGTTGCTTTGAGAGGCGGCACTTTTTTTTTTCTTTTTTTTCCCACTTCTCCACTGCTGCTGCCACAGCCTCAGCCCTCATGAGCAGTCTTAGCGGCACATTAATATTGTAAAATGCAAATACACCCAGACAGCCATTTATCATTAACTACTCAGAGCGATGTGTAATCAGATGGATTATATGTGTGACAATTGGAGTCTGTGCTTCCTATTTTTGTTTGAGAATTAATGAAAAAAAAGAAGAAGAAGAAGAAGAAAAGTAGTCAAGGTTGCAGTGTAAAAAATATTACATTACTTCACAGGAGAAGAAGCCAACATTCCAGCTCCACATCAGTGCTCTGACTTCTCTCCTTATTTAAATTGTAGGCTACTTGATCTAATTCAGTTACTGATACACTGTTTTTATGTGAGGTAGTGAGTGAGTGAGTCTTGTTAGTTCCCCATCTGTCTGACAGGAAACAAACTCATCTTAGTGATCACCGACAGTGGAGCAATAAGTTTGTCCCGGGGACCATCCTCTGAGGGTGATGGAGTGCACTTCCATAGCACTGTTGTTTTTGGTATAGTTTCTGTCTCTAGTGGGATAGAGACAGAGAGAGACTGACGGGAAGGAGACAGGAAGAGAGAGGATGACATGCAGTAAAGGCCCAGGTATTAAGGTTTTTCTCTTGGTTGTTGTGAGTATGACATCAGTAATGTGCAGTCAGGGTAGGTAGGGTAGTCAGTGCCTACCCTAGGCTGTCAGGAAAAATTAAATTATTCAGTTAATCTAAGGTTTGATTATTTTTTAATTTCAGATAACTTTACTACAAGTTTGAATGAGTCAGAATTTAGTGATTTTCATAGTCTAATAAAAGCGACTCATCAGAGCTAGCCTCTGGCCAGGCAGCGGCTGCACAAACCACTCGCTGTTTCGCTGTATTTCAGAGCATTAGCGCAGACCTCCTGTCCCTCTGGAGGGTGAGAGAAATGACCAATTTCCATGGTGTTTCTTTCTCTGATTATCCAAACAACAAACGATATATTTCACTATTGGCAAACTAACAAACTACTGTCCTACAAAAATGAACTTTATCCATCTGTTCGATACCTTCGATTCTGACCTCATTATGCTGTATCTAATAATATTGCATGTATTCAATTCACTCTAAATATTTAACTATAATTAGTATGTTCATTTACTGTTAACTCTTGTCTTGTGTATTTTTAAGACAGAAACAAGACATCCCAGAGGACTGTATTCCTATGCACAAGTGCACTTAGAGTCTCTACCTCAAAAGAATATAGGGCTGTACAGAAGGTAATAAAAGAGTTATGAAACCCAGATTATGAATGAATATGATTATGAACTTCCAACCTTGTGATCGGTGTGCACCCTGCACCGCCCCCTCAGCCACAACCATCCAACACTACATCAAAGTATAAAAGGAACTGGCACTTTAACATTTTTGAACAAACCCTGTGCATGTTCACGTATACGCACAGCCCAAAGAATATATATAACTCCAGCTATAAGGCAAGATTTGAGTGCCGCACCATAAAGACATTAGAGGAAACACTGCCTGCAAATGTGCACCGCTGTTCTGACTTGATATAGTTGTTGATGTCACACCCCACTCAGTGATGGAAAGCCTTTTGTCTACAGGTATTCATATGAACTTTATTATACATGAATGACAGTACAAACTTTTTTGTCAAGCAGAGAAGACAGAAAACAGAAGAACACTTCACATATCTATTTAGTCAGGCAGGTGCGTAGGAGGAATGGGGTGAAAGGGTTGAAGAATCTCACACTCTCTCAAACCTGCAAAAAACTATTTATTTGCAATGTTTCTGTCAAGCCATAGGTGTTTAACAATGAGGAGCCATCTTAAATAGGAGAGACTTGCAGTGGGGTGAAGTATATTGCGAGGATGACAGTATGCAGGGTTTTTCAACAGCACACAACAGCTCAGCAGTCTGTGAGTGACCCAAACTTCAGCGGAAAATTGTGGCAGATTAACAGATTTGTGATCTAACACCATGCCACTGTAGCAGTTGTCGAGGGGCGCTGATAAACTATGATTACAATGATAGGGGTGTTACAAAACACTTGTAAAGACTATGATTATCTGTATTAAAAGAAAATGTGCATTAAGTGTAGGGCACTTTCAAAACTGACCTCAGGCAGAGAATACAAAACACTCAGTATAAACACATTCTGAAATACTACAATGTAGAAATAACAAGCTAAAATGGTAAAAGATTTGTCTGTATGGCTCAGGATTCTCTAGACAGACAGACAGACAGACAGACAGAGAGACAGATTGATAGATAATACCAGCTATTTTGTAGTTAAGAGGAATACATAAGATGTTTGAAAACATGCCTGCTTATTCCACCCCCTCAGTGAGGCAGGTGAATGTCAAGGGAGTAGAATGGTGCTGCAGTTAATAAGTGGGACATTGTGTTACCACTCATACAGAGACCCCCATTACCTACTTAGAGGTTGAATCGGCAGACCGCAATTACTTACAATTAGCAATTTAAAGAGGCTCAGAGGGTTTGGACTAGTGCCTTAATTCCATCAATTTTACAGCGAACAACAAATGTACAGAAGCAGCTATTTTAACTCACTCATAGTGCATGCTGTAATTGCAGGGTGGGTGGGTTCAGCTGTATGGAGAATTTTGAGAGTGATTTTTTGTTTTTCTCCATCAGAACTAATGGACAATATGAGCACTGAATAATTTAGGCTCTGTGATTCTGTGTGTTGTGTGTTGAGCAAAAAAGTCATAGAAGACAGGAACAGGTAGGTTAGAGAGACAGATGGCTGACTGCAGTGCACGGATTGTGGCCCGCTGCTGTACCTTGAAATGCAAATGGTGATGGCCAGTCAGTGCAGAAATGAACCAAACTGACTGGGATGCTCCTGCTAGTTCTGGTGCAAACCTGTAGTCGTCCACAGCTTTGCAGCATCTAGGTTCTAAACCTCAAAACACCAAGAATAATTCTGAACTCAGATCTATCAAAATATTTGCTGGACCACTGAGGTTGGAAAACAAAGCCACAATTCTTCTGGTAAATACACTTTCTTGTGAATGTAATGCAAAATGGAGATAGGAAATACGGTAGAACAGAGGAAGTAGTTCTCTTTTTCCCACGCACACACGCATGCACACACATAGTGAAAATGATGCCATAAACATATTATGAGATACGCAGGGTAGGGATTTCCTGGCAGCCATTTTGGCCATGGCATTCTGGCCATGATGTCTAAAAAAATACTGTGCACCCCAACACAAAATATACTGTGGTAAATTGATGCGAGATAACATGATACATCTTTATTGACACATGATAAACTGCATCTTAATACACAATAATTAATGAATTGCTTGTCATTTTCCTTCTATTTCATGACTTTGTCTTATCAAAAAAAGACAAACTGACTGACAGCCCAAATAACAACATTAGCCTGAAGCTTAGTGTCTCCTGTCGAAAAAATTAAGTAGACTAAATCTGAAAACAGTTTGAGATGAATTTGAAAAAAAAAAAAAAAAGTATATTCCAATCCATGTTATATGTTATGATAAAATGAAACCAAACATCACTAGTTGGAAACAATTGTTCTGTTTGCTTAAGTAATTCAGTGTTTACTTAATGATGATAGATTCGGTCTCTCCTCCTGTTAAAAGTGCTCTGTCTCTGGTTTATCACTGCAAGTATACGAGGTGTGAAGTCTGAGGTTTGAAAGGTCTCTGGAGATATTTGTGTTCAGCTTCTCATTGACTTTGGACCCACAGCAGCAGCTGTTACTTGTTTACACGGAGAGATTCAGATTTGACAGGCCAAGGTCAAATCTGCCTAAGATGATTTTAGGTGTGTTTATTTTACATCAACACAACAGAACATCACACAACTGTGGTTTGTTCTGATACAATATCTGTCAGGAGACATTTGCATGTTTTTCTATCCCACTGAGGGGGAAGCAGTCACAGCTTTTGTGCTGCTTATTGGTAGCGGGATTTTGGCACTTTAGATGCTGTTGTGGTGCACTGATCAAATCCCTCCAGCTCAGACGTCAGTCATTTAGAAGTGACTTTGCTCTCCTGGTGGAGATCATTAGAGATAAAGAAGGTACACAATCAGGTAACAGCAACTCTGACTCTGAAAATACATCCACAATTTCACACACTTGTCTTTCATGGGGAAAATGCCTCATCTGTTCAGACATCTGGTGTTTGTGCCGTGTTGCCATCATAACAGTTATCCAAGCGTATCATTGTAGAAATGAACATCAAGCTCATATGTCAATCTTCAGTAGAGACACTTTGGGCTTTCTTTACTGCTGCCTTCGTTAGTGGAAAACTGTGTGCTGGAATAAACAGGAAGTGTTGAGATCCTCAGGACACAAACAACATAAAAAAAATCAATACACAATGATGTTCTGTAAAGGTTTTAGTTGCGACTTACAAATATTTTATTTTGCAGGAACTGTTTCTTTAAAATGGAATATTTTACATTTTTGAAATTGGAATATTTTTGTACATTTACCTCTGAAGCAGTGCAGCTGCTTCCACATCAGTCCTCAACTGTGACTCCCTACCTGGTTCCAAAGCCTTGCTCTCTGGAGTCATAGATCTGACTCAACTCTATCTTAAAGGTGTTTTGGTTGAAAGGCTCACTTCTAATTCAAGGCTCTTCCAGACCTCAAACAATCATCACAATGAACTCCTGAGTCGACTGAGGCTCAACCACAAACGAAATCTGGAAGCCTGATTTTCCCAATTCCCAGTCCCCTCAGAAATGTCCTATCAAGTCAGATTTCCAACTCGGAAACTACAGCAAGTCTGAACTTGTCATCCGAAATGGCTGCTCCTATAGCAACAGTGAATAAAAGCTATACATTACAATGATAACCAGCCACTAGACTTGTTTTTTTGTTTTTTTTTAATATATATTTAATGTAATTGTTCTCAATCCTTTGAGACGGATTGAAACGGATTCCACAAAACAATTTTATCTAATCCCTAAAAAAATCACAATAAGATCTAAGGAGAAGCAGAAATCCCCTGTGAATGCATGTTGATGGCCTCCTGATGATCTGATTTATCAAAGGTTACTAGCACAAAGCCTGAATGCACTAAATGATGACAGCTCATGCAGCAAAGGTTTAGCACAAACTATCAAAATTACTGACAGCTAACCGGCAACAGTAGGGTACTGTAAGTATGGACCATTGTTGAGGATGGGAGTGAGAGAGAGGGAGAGAGAGAGAGAGGGAGAGGAGGGGGTGGGGGGCAGAAGGTCGGCATCAGACGAGGTTTAAAGCCTCCTGTTTGCCAGTCAGCCTGCAGCTCTTGGAACACTGCCTGCAGCTCATACAGACACACACACACACACACACATCGATTGCACACACCATGGAAGAGAGGAGGGCTGTCAAGCACACGCAGAAAAATAAGCAAATGACCAAGAGTCATAACAATGTACTGTGATTGATGTATTTCTGCAGAGTTTTTGAGGGTTCACCCACAGTGTACTCAGTGTTCAGACAGCACACTTGTTGCTTAGTCCCAAACCTTTGTATTTACTGATCTGGATAATTTCTCTTAGAGACAAATATCGTGGCCCAACTATTTTACTATATATCCTCTCTGGTACCAGTTGCAGTTCTGGTGAGCTGGAACATAGATCAGTTTAAATGATCCCCTCAGACGGTCGCATTACTGTCTAGTCACAAATTGTTGTGCCAATCATGTCAATGAGCGAGATGACTCACAGAAAAGACAGAGTAAGAAAATGATTTCATTGTCTGAGGAGCAGAGGGAAAGGATGTGACTATGCAGGTGTTGAAACTCTTGCAACATAGCAATCCACACAAATGAACAAATCTGTTGTTGTTAATGTGCTTTTCTGGTTCAACCTCACCTGTATGTCGGTTTTCATTTGGTTGCCTCTGCTTTTAATCTGTGACAGTTGACAGATATTTGGCCTATTCATAATCTCTCGGACAGATTGCTTCCAAATCTACTTTGGCTTTAGTTTATTCTTCCAGCGTTTAAAATAGATTTCCTTTCACTGTGTTTATATTGTTTGTGCATTTGACTTTCTTGATCAGTGTTTGGGAAGCAGTATTGCTGTGAAACTGGTCAGTGTGTTTGAGATGGAGCAGTTGGTCTCACAAGAATTGGCATGGGGTGCTCGTTACTGGTCTCTTGGGTTTAGGGGGCTTTGGAAAGGAGGTGGTGTGGGGGACTCAATTTAAGGCCTTTAAAAATGTCAGTGGACCTCTGTCTAGTTCTGCTCAACCTTGTAAAATGTATTTGTATAAATATGCGTGCAGCTTCTAAAATAGTTAAAAACCAAGTCATGCTGCATAACTGCAGGGAAGTGGAGGAGCACTTCAAATACACTGAGCTTCTCCTCTATTAGAGCAAATATACTACTTTCATTTCAGTGTCTATTACTAAAGGAGGCACAATGGGCACAGAGAGTAGAGCGGGTGGGGGACACAGAACAAGTACTACCAACTCTGCATATTACAGAGGGAGTTAGAAATGAAGACCTGCCTCTGATAAAAGGCAAAGCCTGACAAATAGCTTCAAAAACAAAAGTAGCTTCGCTTCTACTTTCTCTTGGTATGGTTGTGATTAAATGCAGCTGAGATGACATTCTCAGTCTTTGTCTTCAATTAATCTGTTTGTTATTTTTGTCAGATGATGAGGCAGCTCTAAAATCAAGACTGAACCACAGGCAGTCCAGCCACATACTAGATTTTGACTTAGTCTTGTTTGTAGAAGTTCACAATATGAATTATTTCTAGGTCTGTTGCATGCTAATATCCAGATGCTAAGCTCTTTCCTTTGTTCTGCTGTTGGTTTTCTACCATTTCCTAATCAACAATAAACATAGATTCCAGCTGTGGCTGAAGGGAATTATTAGTATTGGACAAACTGAAATTTAGACAAAGAAGGTGGAAAAATAAGAGGTTGTCTCACAATTCAGCCTGAGGGAAATATGAACGTGTGTAGTTGATATTTTATGGGTTTGAATATTGTTGATACTTTTTTCTGATTGCAGTGCTGTGATTCGAATTGTGCTCCTGCGAAACCAATTATTGTAACTGGTATTTTGTAATGTCCAGAACCCATTATCATAATTTTACTATAGTTTTCAGTGAGGGTTAATTATTTAGGGAAATCCAGATGAATGACACCTTCAGTTGTTGCATGTTTTGAGTGTTGTTCTGCAAACAGCACTTACAAATCAAATAATAGTGGAAACTTACAAAACCAGGCTGAAATTACACAAACAGCCACCAAACACCAGGAACCTTTGAAAGCACTGGACACTAGACACATATTGAACAATGACATGTACAGCTCTTTCAGCACATTCTCCAGAGCGAAGGAGGAAATATCAGGCAAGAGAGAAGGGAAGAAATTGCACTTGGTTAACCTTTGGCAACCCCATTTTCTCCTGTGGTGACTGGGCATTGGACGGCAAGGCAGGCCGCAACCTTATACGTCAGACAGGACATGCTTTCATTAAACAGTGACCCAACAAGGTGACTGAGAGGTCGTCCTGACCTTGGTACCGTCTATGTCCAGATCCAGAGGAGAGATAACAAGCCTCCTGTAGGTACTGTATTCAACCTGTCAGTATACAATTGCCACAAATGGCCACAGACCATTAAATAAAGCCCCTGCATTCAGGAATCCTGAATGAGACCAGAACAGGTCAAGGCTCCAGCATGTCCATCAGATTACACCAGAGTAATTTGATCCTGGGCTGCTATAAACTACTACAGTATTGTAATCACAGCAATATTAACTATATGTGTGTTATAAAATCCTTCCTAGGTTGTGATGGGTGCCTATTAATAACATGTTAATTAATTTAATGTTTATTCTGGTATCTGATCATAATTTCATCAGCCTTCTTTTAGTTGGTCTGTTTATATTGAGTCAGGCCCTTTGGGGACAGCTAAGTTTACGTTTGTGTCTTTGTTAAGTCAGCATTGTTGTTATGTGTGTATGCTATGTACCTGGCAGCTCTGAGTTTTTCGATAAAGAAAGTTAAACGTCACCTGTGTCCTGATAAATCTCTTACCACAGTAGCGCTCACGGGTAAAGTGGTCCCAGCAAACGAGTCTCACACCCTCACGGTTCTTTAATCATGTGTGTTGGCCTCAGCTACACTGGGCTTTTCTACCAGCCTCAGAACAGTATACAGAAAACAGTGGCATATTATCACACCAAGAAGATGCAAATAATGAGAAATGTACATCCATATAAATTTAAATTATTCCATGTTTACATGTGCCTAAATATTCCATTTCTGCCATTTACTGTTAAAGCTGTCATTTATTCTCTAACATAAACTGAACTGATAAGAAATGTAACCAGCCCTTGGTGCACTAGCACTAGCACTATGGTGAGTATGCATTCATCTCACTGAGGTAAGCACTGCTGTTTTATCCAGGAGTAATGACAGGGGCTTGAATGGAACCTATTATGTCAATTTTCAGCTCTATAATGATACTCTGCAATTCCACTACAGTAATGAGTGCCTTTGGACACCAAATCATCTTCTTAGTGGTGTGGAGGTTCTGAAAGCAAATTGTAAAACTGGAGTAATATCAAAAAAGAGAAATAAAGATTGGAAAGACCAGCTTCTCGAATGCTTGAGGCCAATTGTGATCCCAAATATGAGGATGGACTTCTTCAACATCCACAGCAACAAAGATTACAGTAGCACATCTCTGGTAAATACGGCTAATACCATTGTTTTCTTTTTATTTACCATAATGGTGGATTTAAATGTCGACGTTTCCAGTACATGACCCTGACAAATTGAGCTTAAATTATGAATGAAGTGGAAAACATCTTCTGTCAAGAAATATAAATGGTGACATTTTCTACAATGGATGCCCTGACCCAGTGTCAAAGATCAGTATTGTGGGTTGGGATTCGGTATCAGCAGCTACAAACCACTGTGATTATTAATTCGCCACCACTGGACTCCTCAATAGCATCATGTGACATGTCCTGCCTCTCTGTGTGTATATGTGTGAGTATGGGTTTTATTTGTTAACACTGCTGTTTATACCACAAATTGCCCCTCAAGTGTAATAAAGCTTACCTTACCTTTTGTTGCCTTGCCTTGCCTTGCCTTGCCTTGCCTTAACTTATCTACCCTACCTTACCTTACTTACCTTACTTTACCTTACCTTGCCTTGCCTTGCCTTACCTTACCTTACCTTACCTTACCTTACCTTACCTTACCTGTGCATACACATTTCTGAATCTACTTTATTGTCAGTCTCTAATTTGAATTTGAACATAAATAGGTTCAGCATATCATCCCAGCTGTCTCATTCCATCGTGTCTCACAGAGGTTACAGTCAGCTGCGTCTCTGTCCAGTGGGGCCATGGAAAGAATTCAAGGCAGGATGACTTTATCTCTCTTTACACAGCACCAGAGAGATGATGACACTATACTGAGATTGCTTTGCATTTGCCTGGACAGACACTTTTGTATTTATAGCACTATGTTATGATTTGCAACAAGAGGCTTCAAATGTGTAATTATGACAAACAAACATTTCAACACTATCTAAATTAGACTTCTGCTACCAATCGAACAGCAAGAAGCACTGAAGGTTTCAGGTGAGGTTAGAATTGCATATCACTTTCCCAATCCTCCTCTTCAGAGCTGAGAAAATCCTTGTCTGTCAATGCATTTTTGGAAAAAAGTACCAAACATTATCATAATTTACCCTGGGACAGTCTTCTCTCTCGCTCTCTCTGTCTGTAGTATCTGATGCTTCCATTCAATCAATGACAATAGACCCTACATAAAATTGGACATAGACGCAACCATCACAACCACCTCCAGAATCATTAAAACTCATCATATCTCTTTCTTCTTCTTTTGGATTGTTTTTTGTAGTGGCTGAAATGATGAGGATGCTGCAGTCATTGGAGAGGTCACTGATCTAGTGTAGAGTTGACCAGATGCCACAGCAGCAACCTGAGAGCTCACCAACTTGGCTGTCACTCAAAGAGTCCACCCGCCCTATACAGTATGACTGTATGCAAAAGATTGGTCCCACATGTAAAATAAGTTTGCATTCTCTGCATTTAGTGTGTGCCATATTTTCCAGATACACACATTTTCTTATCATCTGTGTCTCATCCACCACAGTTGATGCAAACCTCTGTGTAAACAGCCCATGGTATGATATGACAGTTAATACTTCTTGAAAAAAAAAAAAAAGCATTAATGTTGGGTAAAAAAGAAAGCACTGTTTCTCAGTACATCAAGAACACTGATGGGAGACACACAGAGAATGAATAGTTAGTCTCATTTTGATTTTTCGAGTTCATCGAGGAGCCAGTCTTCCCACAGTGCTGCCAAAACATTATTGGCTGCAAAATACGTGTGCGCCAGTGGCAGCAAACCTCTGTGCACTGTGCAAAATGTAGAGAGATCACCGCTGGCAACAGCGTGTTTAAGGTTAATGGTCTGTCAGAGGCGTTTTCTGTTCTGACATCACTTTTTGAAGAAGAATAACATTTTTTATACCCACAAACCGGCCTGGTGTATGTCTATTTGTTTGGTTTAGATTTTTCAAAAAAAATCTGGGTCAGAGTTCTTCTTCTAGTGAATTTATTCATATGTTTGCACTGGATGATGAAATACTGATGTTCAAGCTGAAAATTTGACCAGTGGCTGCTGTACTGTTTTGTCTTTACCAGACATTATTGTTCTTGTTCCCAATTCATATTCTGTCAATTCAAATAGAGCAAATAGCTTTTCACACAATGAGTGGTTGTGGTTGTTGTTTACTTCTCTAGAGAATCGGTCTGTATGTTTTCCTTTTTGTCCTATTCAGTTGAAATAGATCAATTCCAAAGGTAGAATGTGCTGTCAGTAAGGGTCTCAGCTGTTGGCTGTGGGGATCTGCTGTGTAAAGTGAATGAGGCAACAGCCCCTGTGGTCAGCCAGATCATTTTTTTATAACTGCACCTGTAAAGAAAATAATACACATTTGGTTTCAAAAGTTATGAATAACCGGTGTATTATTTTTATCTTCACAGCACTGGTTCATTTCAGAATTTGGAGAACAGTCACCACTGCTGTAGGATCAATGGGGCATACAACCGGCTGCCAGGTTGGACACACAATATCTCACAAGGCTGTCATCAATGTCTGGTCACTCTTGATTCATCAACTGGAGAAGGGACACCACCGATTATTGACCTCAGCATTGCATTTAAGAGATGCTTGCCAGTATTTTTATTTTATTTGATTTCTTACTCCTCCAAACCTGCAGGTTTTTGTAATTTGAAAATTTTGTGAATTTTTTGTGTTCTTCCTGCACACAGGCTGACAATACCAGGCTGACTGCTCTTTTTTCATTCATCTTTTTGGGTGATTTTTGCACTGATGATGGAGGACGTCAAACTGATGCTTAATAATACTTTTAATATTGAAAAATTGGCAGAAGAAAGCGTATTTCTTCTCAATAAAATAATGACATGAAATTACCTAATACCTAAAATGACTAAACTCCTGGCCTAGTTGACTTGGCGCTTGTGCAGCTTCATAGTGTGTCTGGCTCTATTAACACTAGTGTCACTGAAAATCTGACTGGGTGTTAGAGCGTCACTGTTATAACAGTAAATAACATACAAATGGTGAGATTTACACACATCCTGTTTCAGTGATGGTTCCATGCAACAGAGACAAATATTGAACTCAGCCTTGGTTTCAGCTGTTATAGTGGCCTCTTTTCTACACTAAAAATGACCTTGCTGTGGCTCACCACCAAGAAACCAGCTGTAACTGCAGCTAATTGGCTGTACTTTGTGCCCAGTTCAACATGCTCAACACTGAAGCTTGGGGTGCATGCCAGGCCAATGGTCTGCAGGTTGGTCCAAACAGGCCAGATGCCGACTGACCAGCAGTGTGCTGGCGATGGATTGTCAGTGCAGGTGTTCGTCAGACTGAGGGGGGCACGTAGCAGGAACATGTGCCCAGTCGCTGGCTGCATTTTCTGTACGTTAATTCTAACAGACCCTGAGCTGCCACCTCTTGTAAGCAAGCTGCTACAGCTTGTGGCTCTCACACAATCTTTAACAACGGTGTTGTGACTTGTTGATGGGTAATGTTTTGGTCAAATTATACAATCACAAGTAAAATATATAATTAATTCAAAAGTCTCTGTTCAAAGTAGCAAAGTCACACTCTTACTGTATAAAGAATTACAGATTGTATGAAGCAGTATGGGCTCCAAACTGGAAAGGCAGGCCTCAAATAGGATGACCCATCCATCTTGTGGTCCAGAACTGGAAAGATCTTGTTATTTCCAGGATCAAAGGGTTGGCTCAGTAAGAGTACAGGGTCAAGTTGGTGGCGCAGGAGCATTAGAAAATATGGGAGGGTGTGTTGAGTTGTGCAATTATTCACCCACCCCCTCCAGGTCCCCACTCTCTGTCTGTGATCTCTGTGGGACCATCACTGCTTCCCTCCAACACACTCTGGCATGTTGTAGGGCAGCTCTCTCATGGGGCTGGTTCAGGTGGCAGCATGATCAAGTGCTCAGGAAGCTGGCAGAGGGGGTGGAGAGACGGAGGCGCACGGCCAGCCATGGGGGCCTGATGGGAACCCAACATTGGATCCATTTCTGAAGGGAAGAGGAGCCCAAAGAGACCAGACGTGGGACAGCAGCACCCATGCTTCTCTTGTCAGGAGGCAGTGGAAGATGAAAGTGGACCTGGGCAGGCCGATCCCTTTTCCAGGAGAAATTTGCACCACACTGCGACCAGGGGCAGGTGCTGCTTTGTGCTGCAGGCATAAAATCAATGCTGCTGGTTGCGCTAACTGTGCTATGGGAAGACAGGTTGAAGGCAGCCCATGAGAGGAAGACTAGAAATTATTCAGTCATAGTTGTGGAGTATAGGGAGGGCACATGCAGTGCAAGACTTTGCACAGTAGAAATTGGCCCAGCAGGGCCAAAAACACCTACACAAAACCACTAAGGAGCTCTCTGAAGGGGCCAAGAAGTCAAGCTTTTGGCTATAGCCATTAAGATGTGAGACATACCTGTTCATGGCCCCATGGTTGGATGACTGTAATAATGTCTGTCAGGGTTAAATGGTTTTAATGTATTATTTGCCAACATAAAATATATCAGTAAATAGCCTAGTCCTGATTTTTAAAGCCTTTAGGGACAGGAACATTAAACGTCATCACAACAGATCTACTCACCAATCCACCTTTACAGCCTTGTTGTGTTTATACTGGCTCATACTAATGCTGTCAGTGGAAAGGCTTCTGCAGAAGGGTGCAGAGCTGAATCAAAGTACAAGCTGATGTTAAGTTGTGGTGACACTGAAGTCATGTGACCATGGTGTGGCTGTTATAGCCTAACATTAGCTGTTTACTTCCCCCAATTGTATTTAGACTTCAAACATCATGACATGGTAAAAATCAGTGGAAATAATGGAAATACATTTACTTTAAGAGTGAGTTGCTATAATAAAATCAATCAGAATATCTTTCCCTCTGAATCAACACATACATACTTCATTCTTCTCTAACCACTGCATGTTAGATTGAATGTTTTCTCTTAACATGAGAAAAAATGTTACAAAATGGAAAGTTTACTTTGTTTTCCTCCCAAATGTTACCATGGTGTCACAAAACGAACCTTTTAGAGACTAATGGGCTGTTATTACAGTGAATAAGTACCATATACACCAGAGGTCTACCTCTCCTCGAAGACAGAAATAAGGTACGATACAAAAGCCGGCTTCTGTCCTCACATGCCTCCAACATTATTAGGTTGTGGAGAGAGACACAATCTGCAGCTCCCCTCCACTGCGGTGGTAATCATCTTTAATTATCCGTATTATCATTTTTACAAGAAAACCCCAAGCAGTCCTCTCAAACCCCAAAAGCCTGTCATCAAGCAGCTGGTATTTTCACATGATTGCACTACGCCTCCCAGAACCGTTCAGGCATTTCTCCACTTTTTTTTTCTTTTTTCTTTTTGGTCAGTCAAATCTTTTGATCAAGATTTTGTCCTGCTGAGTAGAGGCTTTCTTTTTGTCAGGCTTATATGTTAATGACTCTGACCACTGGACCCTTGTCCAAATTATAGAGCCGGAGAAATGCTGCACTCGGCAAACTGAGTGTCAGAAGTCAGGTCATTAGACGAGTCTGTCTTCATCTCAGGCAGCTGTGTGGAATGCTAAAATGAAGAAAAAACAATACGCCTCTAGGTCTGGCTGTCGGCATTGGCTGTTGTGCAGAGACATATTGTTTTTGGGTTGCATGTCTGTCCCATGCTCACGGACATGATACTGCAGTAATGTCTCAATGGACCTTCTTCAAATGTGGCATAAACACACATTTGGTTTCTGTGCACAAAATCACACAGCCTCCCTAGCTATATAGTCCACTACATAGCAAGTCTGTCATTTTGTTTACTACAATGACAAACTTGCTTAAAATGTGTTGTAAGAATGATTATACCCTAAATAGTTCACTCACAATGCAATCATGAAAAGTATGGTACACTTGAAGTGATCTCTGACCAAACAGTATATACCATCATGCATTGTGATTCTGTTCTCTTAATCACCTGAATAAGGTCTGAAAAGGATTGCTTAGTTTGCAGAAAAACTTACTGCATTGTCGTCTACATAGAACCCCTTATCCACTGGAGAACTGGGTAAAGAGAAGTGAATGAACTCAAGGATGAATTAATTAGATCTTGGTGATGTGTTTTTTGGCCTTGGAGCGCTTCAGCTGGTAGCAGCAAAGTCTGGTAGCTCTGAAGTTTTACTCAACCTTTGCTTTATTTTTGTCGTATATTGTCAACTACTGATGGATACTTCTGTGGGGAGAGGAGATTCTTCAGGAGAGGAGCTTCTTTCATTGAAAATGGAGCAAATCTAGAGGATGCCACCCTGTTCCAGCCGACATGAAGAGGCACTTTCGTGGTTGCTGTGCTGTTGGTGCAAAGATGAAGGCTTGGAAGTGGAGATGTACTGCAGGTCCTCAGTCCTCATAGGAAATATCAATTCTAAAACATTAGAAACACCATACTAGTATTGAGTAGTGTCTCCATGTGCTTTTAACTGTTGCTTTTCCTCTTTACCTCTCTGTTTGACTAAGTTCTGTTTGGGCTTTGGGTTTGGCATGTGGGCGTACTTGAAACTTGAAAATAAAAGAAAAACCAAGATGAGATATAAACATTAGGTTAATCATATGTTGCGACTTTTAAAGTCACTTTATCTAAACCTAATGTAGCAAATAGGACTATCACCACACACCAAATAAGGGCTCAAGATTTATTTACTTAAATATTCTGCTTATTTATTTTTTAATGTTTTTAATTTTATGTTGTGCGATCCGGACAGAATTTTCTTCATTAACAATTCAACAATTATAAATATCAAAAACAAATGCACACAATAATATATTTCAATTAACATAGGGAGAACAACAATATGATTAACTGAACAAGGTTGAAGAGGTGAAATGTTGTTTCTATGTATATGGGGCGAGTAGCTTACCCGTCACAGCTTTAATGATTTCATGTTCAATGAACATGTTTTATCTTAATTATATGTGAATCTTGTGATGTTTTATTTGCATTTTTTTTTTACAATCCATAAAAAGTGCTATACAACAAAGAGAGAACCATATATAGAATAATAATGAAGAATTAGTATGTTGTGTATGCCTGTAGCCCATTTCCATTCAATTCTCCTAATTGAACCACAGGAGCATTGTTGGCGGATAGTGCAGTGAATAGTTTGGGACAGTCCCACCTGTCCTCCATATCCTTACCAGGCCATCCTCAAACTGTCCCGCTGTTTACTATTCTAATTCCACTCCCAGCAGGGACCACAGAGAGAAACCATTTTCAGCCCCTTTCCTCCAAGCTCCCCTCAACACATGACCAAAGTCATTTGCACTACAGAGAAATGTTAGAAAATGGGGGAGAAGACATGTTTAAAATATCCGCCTGCTTGAGCATGGCTATGTCCTGAGTCCCTGAAGAAATTAAAAACAGCCTAACAGGCGGCTTCTATCGTGTCCTCGCCCGTGCTCCTACACAAGTGTGACAGTCCCCACTGGACTTTGACACACATAGGTGCTTTTTAAGTTCACAATGCTTGAAATAGAGGGATGGGGAACTGAGCTCTCTCATGAGGAATACAGCAGTGGATGGGGGGAATGGAGAATTATAGCAGCATCTTCTGGGAGAGTCTGGGGTGACTGCAGCTGATTTTTCCTCCCTGCTTACATCCAGTCTTCCAACCTCCAAATCATTTCGTTGAAGTCTTGAAGTCATGATTGATTTTGCTCAGATCTGTTTGAGTTCATTCATCATTTCTTTCTATTTCACACGTGTTTTGTGATCCATCACCACTGTGAGTTGAGTTTTCAGGACATAACTAATGTCCCATTTACTTTATTACATAAAAGTAATCGAAATTTAAGATGTTGCTGTGTTGGTGGTGTAAGTTAGCGCCCCTACATGTATAATGTCCAACACAGGCCAGGTCTGAATGCAGTGCCATCAGATTAACACAATGAGAAGAGAAACACATCTTGAGAGACATAAATAATTGTTTCTCCAGCGATGCCACTGGTTTGTTTTGCAGCAAACATTTCTACATGTCATGTCATAGGTGAAAAAAGTCAGAAGAGAACACTTATGTAGCAGCTATGTCTGAAAATCAAAAAGCCATTACTGAATAAAGCCTTGAAATACATTTACTGCATTTGAAAAGAGTTTTAAGTGAAACTAAGGAAAATGTTATGATTAAGGATAAAAGAAACCCACAGACTATTGATCGGTGATACAAACTGTGTTCTCTGGTGTCAAAGTCACCCACACACCCAGCTGTCCACACAGCCTCTAATCACAACATTTTGTACTTTTGAACTGGACAACACCAACAGAAGCCATTTTATATATTTGAATAAATGACCAGTGCTGTCATTTTTCTGAATAAGACAGTCTCTGTCTTGTGGTGAGTGTTATTTTCCTTCATTAAAAGGCTAATTTGACAGGAAGTGGAGGGAGAGAGAGAGAGAGAGAGAGAGAGAGAGAGAGAGAGAGTTGGACATTGACATGTGACTATGTCCCCGGCCAGATGTGAATCAGTGGTAGGTATCCAAACCTTTGTGCTGTTCTGAGATGATACAGTTTTTGAAATGACTTAAAAGAGATGCATGTATTGTAAACTAAAAGAATCTTTTCTCCCACTGTATGTCAACTATTTTGTTTATTCTTTACAAGGCTGCTGGCCAGAACTGCAGGTGTTATGTCTGTCAAAAACTGTCTGATCATTCTGCCTTGCCTCTGTTTGCTTTATTAATAACAGTGAGGAGCTGACCTGAGGTTCACATCTTTGTCAGCTGGAGTGATCTTAATTATCTGAGCAGTAAGACTAAGGAGGTAATTACTGCCCATCATGAAAGGACAGTAGTAGGATCACCAGGTCCAATTTTTCAAATTGTTTGATATTATTTGATTATTATCAAATAACATAAAAACGTTAAATGTAAAACTCCGAAAGGTCATTTTTGCTTGTTTAAATACCTGATTTATAGTGTTTCTTACATTTCTTTTAAGGTACTTTAGCCTCCACTGTGGCTCTTGAGTAATTTCCCTAATTACCAAAGGAGCAGAGGGAGGCTAGGGATCCTGCACAACTGAGGTTAAGTAAATCTGAAGTAAATGAGAAATGATTTCTGTTAAAGGTTACCTGGCATCTCCCACAAGCTCTTTCTATGCAGCCACCTGCCTCTCTTGATAAGCCAGCTTCCACTAATCCAAACATAATAAAGACACAACTAGCACCCTTTTTTTTCCACTCAGCAACACGGACTGATGGTTATCGTGGATTCTCTGAGCTTATGAACAGTTCAGCTCCGTATGTGTGTGTTCATTAGTAGCCTAGGTATACACTGACAGCAAGCGGAGGAAGGAAAGAACACCTGTTGCAGTCACACTACATTATTATGTGTATTCTGTAGAGAGCTGACATTGGAGAAATTGACTTAAGTCTGAATAAATATCATGAAAATGATATCAGTATGGTACTACTTATAATATTGGCCTGAACTGGTGGCAGTGTTAGCTCAGCAGATTTCAAATTCCCAGTTTACCATGTAAGCATGCTAACATTTTTTAAAGTAGCACTTAAAACAAAGAACCCCTCAGGCTGATCGGAGCAGGCCAGCTGTATTAGAAAAAATACACTTTCTTTGTGTCATCTGTTCAAGGTCGTAAAATCCTTGTAAGGCAGACACTTTAGTTATGTATGTGTGTGTGTGTTCAGCATTGTGTAAACCCCATGTGGCTGTTTTTGTTATGCTTAACAAAGCGCGGGCCATGTATGGGGTAGCTGTCGAGGAAGAGACATATGTATGAGAGGTGCTGAACATTGTGATGTGTATATAAGCAGGCTCTTGTCTGAATGTTCAGGACAGCACGTGCAACAAGCCAGCAAGATACTAATCTTGTTTGTGAGCACTCAGTTTTTGAAATTCCCACAACAACAGCCAAAAGTCTTGCCTGGATCCAGGACAAGATAAGATGTGTATGTAGTGTTTTGCAGGTATTGAGTCTTGGTGAATGGTAAATTCACTAAGTGCTTGAGTGCTCACTTACCTATTCACACAAACTGATTGTAGTCAGCTACAATGCAAGGCAGAGGCATCACCACACTGAGAACAGCTTGGGGTTACCAAAGATCAATTCAACAAGTGGACAAGAGGAGCTGTGGATTGACCTGCTTGTCCTTTGATCTATGAACCACCTGCTGTACTTTCTGAGCTTCAGGCATACCAAACCACAGATTTAGACTGAAGAAGGTGTTTTGACCTGATGACAGTGTCAGAGGAAAAGTCAGAGTATCGCCAAAACACTGACAAATCATCCTGAGGAGAACATCAAAGCCTGAACCAAATTTCACGGCAAACCATTCAGGGTTAAGGTCATTTTCAAAGTTAGAGTCACTCCACTAGCAGAGTTAAAATGATTCACTGCCTCAAGTGGACCTTGAGTTAACCTTTTTTTTTTGGCAAATCCTGCTGCCAAGGTCAAGAATGCTGTAATGCTCATGTAGCGTCCTCTTTAAACTATTCTTCCAGTGTCAGAAAGTCACTCCATCGATGCAGTGAAGCTTCTTCCTCTCGTGTATTTTATCACTGAGATGAACTACAATATGAGCAGGCTCACACAGGAGTCAGCTTTTCTACATATACTACAGCACCCATATTACCCTGAAAATGTAATAGACTTGTATTATTTTGTTTGTAAAATATGTGTTTATATGAAGTAAAATAATATGTGTGTACAGTGTATGCACATCTCGCCCAATGTTATTTAAAAATGAGAATTTTAAAAACTGGCAATACAAGCATGTTTATTGATGGTAAACATATGTTATGTGCATACATCTATGCTAAAGCCAGTCAATATATTTTTTTGATTTGATATAGGTAAACATAAAAGATGGATATGCATATTCAAGACTAATAAGAAATTACTTAATATATGCTGTATCATGTATATAATTGTGATAATTTTGTAAAGCCCTTATGGGTGACAAATAGGGCACCATCATTATGATATTGGGGCATGTACGTCACATATTCCATTTCTTTGTGGGTATTTAGAGGTGAAATGACAGCATTGGTATTTCAGCATTTCAAAGCTCAAAGTCAACCTGTTCTACTGATGACAGACGGAGGGAGGGGAGCTGTCTCTCACCTCTCTGTCATGTCATACTTCACTCCAACCTGTTCTTTGGATCAGAATCAACACGAGCCCTGTTGATTTGGCTTCCGCACATTAAACTTGTAAATCTTCCTTATGTCCCGCAACCTACTGCTACTTTGTAGATTCACACCTTTTATCTCCAGCCTTTTTGTGTCGCAGGTATGTTTCAGAAGTGACTCACATCCTGCTACTTTTTCTCTATTTGTAGCTGCATGTATGAACGTCAGAGAGTCAGACAAACAACTGAATGCAAAATAGGGAGCTAAAGGCACGGCCAGAGGTTTGAGTCTACAATAGTCGCACCTTGTGCACACACACATCTACTGGTATATTCTTACAGAAAGAGGTAGATTCAATAAAATCCCTCAGAACTATGTTGAGCAGCAGAGGTGGCCTTAATTCTCAGTGGATCAATTATATTAACTCATTTTACTTTCAGTCAACAATTTTTCATAATTCCCATCAGAAGTTATGTCACAATCATGTCTGTGTGGTCAGAGTGTGAGGGTGTCTACTGTTAAACTCACAGTGTCACTTTAAAGTTCAGTGTTTCACCTATTCAGTTCAGCAGGGACAGGATGTCACGGAGAGGCTGGGAGCTGAGACTGTCTAACTTCTTCTTTGATAACTTATGAACCAGGCGCTCAGGAGGCTTTTACTGGCATACAAATACCCACACTGGTGTCATCCTCTCCATAACAAATGGACTGGTGGATTAATACTGGAACAACAACACTGAAAAGAGCAATATGACTTATCAGTGATTCATCAGCGCTCTTCAGTGCACACAAGACTGGAGGTTTAATTAATATCTACCTATATCTACCTTCCGACCATCGACCTACAGTCATGAGCATTTTGTAGAATCTGAAAGAATGCATTTGCGTAAGGGAGTGGTTGGACTCCCCCTTATAGATTTGGTAAGGAGCTAGGGGGGTTGCTGCTCCTCTGCATTGACAGGAGGCCATTCAGGTCTGATCAGGATGTGTCATGGATGACCTGATTTCAGTTGTTATCAACAACTCTACAGCTGACTAATTTACAACATGAATAGAAATGTAAGAATTATTAGTAATCCAAGGGAGCGTTACGAGTTGGAGTTACTTCCTGATGGTCAATAATTTTTGCAGATGAACTGTTCCTCCACCTCCAGTCCCCGTGGTTCAAACACAGTGCAGACCTTGCTTCACAGTCCCATGACTGTATAAATATACATAATTGCCCCCCACTATGTGTATACACACACCCACACCGGGTGTTCAGTGTTGGATATTTTCATCTAATTATCCTAATTGAACCACAGGGGCATTGTTGGTCCAGAGTATACTAAAGACTCCTGGGAGATTCGCACTGGCCTCCATAACAATTTCAGACTCTTTGTAAAAAAACAGCACACCTGGACTCTGTTCCCATGCAGCATTGTGATGAACAGAAGGGTTAGGCAGAGTGAGGACTTAATGGTGGTGACTTGCTGACATCTGAGAGATGACAGTGTGTCAGTGGCTTTATTTACAGACCCACAGTGGAGCAACTGAACTGACACAATGAGCCAACCACTGGAGTTTGTGACTGTGCAGTGATCTATAGGAAATGCTAACAAAATGCTACCATACGTCTTTTCCATAAAGACTCCATATTTCCATAAATACTCCACCTGTAACCTAAAGTATCATTAAAGCATGTGATTCTTTTGTGCACCTTTAATGGAAAGGTTGTGTAAAAATGATTGAACACAGCACACTGTGTTACTACCATTGGATTTTTCAGGTGTGACATCTGTTTGCACTTCACTCCACTGTGTTTGGCTTTGAGGATTAACTTGTACAAGACTCAAGTAACTTTCAGACAGGTGCACCAAATGAATCATTGTTGTTAGTCACTCGAAGAAAGTAAAAATGTAATAGGCTGAATTTTGTTGTGACAAGTGTAATGCACATCACAAAATAAAAAAATATGTTTTGAATGAATGAGGTGCTATATTCATTCAGAGACACAAAATATGACGGGATGTGGGTTTGGATGGATGGCAAATGACTTCAGCACCAGCCAGGGTCTGCATTCAGACTTCAGCCTAAAATAGTTTTGGATAAGGTGAGGGGAAAGATGGTGTTTTTTTTTATGAAATGTCAGCAAATTAAAAAGTATAAACCATAAATATAACCATGCAACAATACAGAAGATAATATTTTTCTGTCATGACAGCAATGAAATTCCTATAATTCTATAGAAATGGACATTATAAAATATCTGTACTAATTCACACACTGAAAATCCTGCTGACTGCACTAATGACAGTTTGTCCACAACTGGAACTGGAAGTGATTGCGAGACAGCATTCATACATCTCCACCTGCTTTATTCACAGCTCTGTGGCCTAATATTGCCACATGAAATCTATGGACACCAGTGGTGTTGTTGTAATTATCAGTCGTCTGCACAGGCTGCAAAGCGCCTGACTGGAATTTATTGGTCGTTTGTTTGTTGTGGTTCTCACCAGGGAATACTGCATATGCATTGAAATACCCATGCATACCGTCCTGGTAGCCTCAAGATATTCTTTAAATTAATTGTTTTATTATCACCATATAACATATCTTGCCTCATCTCCTCATCGCCTACTATCCTTTAAAATGTAGTACCATTTGCATTTTAACTGAATTACTCTGTACTTTGTTATGGGCCATTTTTACCTTTATCCGCAGACAGTGGGGATGGACGAAGAATGCAGGAAAGACGGAGGATAACGTTCAGCAACAGATCTTGGCTGGACTCAAACTGAGAGCATGACGACACCGAATCAGCCTCGATGGATGATTTGCACTTGACTAGTCAGCTACCAGTGCCTCCTTATTTTGTAGATTTCTAACAAAAGTAGCCTAATTTTAATTCTTCTTCAGGAAAATGTTTTTTAAGCAACAGTGCTTTCATTGCTTACCATATTCTAGCTCTCAAAACAACAACAGCAACAACAACAAATGAAAAAACAAATTTTAGAAATATGGCACAAGGGATTTCAAAACCTCTTACATCCTTGCACTTAGAGTGTTTTTTTTCCCTCACAATTTAATATCATAACACCAATAACATGGTCGGATCATAAAATGTAATATTTCAATATCATGGTAACACTCCCTAACTAATGTGATTTTCATGTTGAGCCATGACAATTATGTGGCGTGTAACCCACACAGACCTGTCTCTGCATGTCTCTGTCTGTACTGTGAAAACAACAGGACCGTGTCTTTTGATGCACACCAGTGAAAACAAGTATAAATGTAACATATAAGATATTCAGTGATCTCTCTTCAACGTACTTATGACATTCAACAATGTGAGTGACTGCCATTACTCCAAAGTACACAACAGACGCAAATGTAAACCCACAACTACATTTTGACAACAGCTCATTATCTTGGGCTTATGTCAGGACTTTTAAGTGAGAGTTGGATCCTGTTTGTCACCACACACTGATTCAAGGAGACAAACAATAAATCCTGTGATGAGGTGGGGGTTATTGGGAATATGATGCCAATCACAGCTCAGGTTTCATACATACATTTGCATCCTTAATGAGGCATAAATCAACACTTTCCCTGACATCCACTGAACTGCGCTCGCACTTAGCTAACAGTTAAAATTGAGTTCAAGCTGTAACTGCTTGAGCGTACGGAAGCATATCAGATGGTCTCTGCTTTATTGGGCAATTTGCCACAGGTTCTGGGTGACTACTACTAAATTAGCATATTCAGAAGAGTGAGGTAAAGTGCTTGAAGAGAGAGGAGATGACAAAGAGCAAGATGAGAGTTACAAACTGCTGCAAAATATGGAGAAGATGCTAAAAGTACAGAGATGTAATGGCCTTCTCCTTATGCTGGGCTGAAAAACTCAATGCATCCTGCAGTGTGTGTTCTTTCATTGCCATGCTGTTGGCAGGAGTCACGTGGAGACCATTCAACTTTTTAACTTGAGTTGCTTTGAAGTTTCACAAGTGCTGCACAGACCTCAGCTAATTATATATGTCAGTCCATGAGGGCTTCTGTATAAAAGAAAAAAGGACATTGAATTTTACTTATTTTATAGATGACAGGCCTGAAACCTCCAACAATGACAGAACAAGTTGCACATGTTTGTCTTGACTATTGTAGAGGGTATTTGGTTTTCGTCTTTAATCTCTGTCTTTATCTGTTCATGAGCTATGTTCATTCTGTTTCTTTTTCTTATCTTACTGGTCACATCTTTAACTTTTTCTGTCAGTACAATACACTTGGACCAGTTTCCTTCTACTTTGAGCTCAGAATAATCCAGTGTAGCTCCAATAAAGTTTGGCTACACAAGCAACATACTGTTAAGCCCATGAATCAGACACACTGATTGACTGTGACAGCTCTCACTGGAGTTACCTTCCATGTCTCTTGCTCAAACCTCTGTGGAGTAATGGCACTCTTAAGACAACATGATTTTTGGGGGCGTATGAGCTACTTGTGCTTCAGTGGCTTCCCTGCAGACAGCTAGGTAAAATGTAAAATTGCGAAACATGCCTTACTGTGAGAGGACAAGTAGGTATCACTGTATGCGACATTACAATAACTGTGCACGCAAAATCGATTTGTTCCCCCTTCATTGGATGTTAAGGAGGATCGGTGAGTCTTGTCATGCGGGGCCTGTCACCCTTGTGGGTGTTATGAGTGTTGCAATAACTGCACTTACACAGGCACATGAATCTTTTACCCCTTCAGGCTGAGGGTCCTAATTGGGAGTCATGATGGGAAGTCTCATGTAGCCAGACATTACATACAGTTAATGACCATCTGGCCATCTGGCTTGATTGAAAACTTAATATTGTCCTGTTCTTTTGTAACTAGAGAATGTCTTGTTCAAAGATGGTCCCTTGTATCAGAGGTAAATATCCTCCAGATCTCTCTTGTTGTCCACTCATTTGAAGTCAGTAAGCTTTGACCACTGATTTTCTGTTGAAACTTAAGCTGAGAAAAACACAAATTGACCTCTAACACTGTTTTATTACACCCTTTACATATAATAAATTTCCATGCTGAAAAGTCTGTGACCTTTTAGTTTAGGTAAAACGAGAAATCATTTTGTAAAATACTCCTCTCCCTATCTGGCTGAGAGTAGAATAGTGTGATCTGAACACAAATGGAAATATAAAAATATCAAGTTGTGGTTTGACAGGTGGTCCTGCAATAGAACTATTTCTTCTTTTTGTACAGTGACTTCCTGGAGTCTTCTTGTTTACTGTATCTGTGGGTATGAAAAAAGGTTTGTCTGTATGTGATGGTTGAACATCTAATTCTAAACCATGGGCCTTGAATCTGCCACTATAACACCAACAACTCAGGTTTTCCACCAGATGTTGGAGCACTGCCGCAGTGATTTGCTCTCACTCAGCCATAAGATAATGAATGAGGTCAAACAATGATGTTGGAATTGCAGCTGGGAATTCATTTCATCCCAGAGGCCTTGGATGGGCTTGAGGTCACAGCTCTGTGCAGGCCACACCAAACTGGGGCGCCATTTCCTTATAGACCCGGTCTTGCGCACAGGGACAATGCTGAGAGAGAAACGACTCAACACACTGCCACAAAAACAAAAACACACTCTTGTATAAAATATCATTGACTGGCGCTCTGCACAGGATACGGTACTGTGTGTCGGCAAACATTGGAGCAGCCTCTCACCTGGTAGAGCGTGTATCACTAAGACCTCACTACCAATACCAATAGGCTGGGATAATGTATGTTAAGCATAGCATATGCTTATAGTAAAAGCATACATGCATGTTATTATATGAAATGGTCCCAACTTTTAATATGTTTCATATACAGTTTTTCCATATGTTTTTAAAATACAAATATGCCATACATAGAGAAATTCAATTTGTGTAAATGTATCATATTTGCTCATGGAATTTAGAACATCTGCTCAACATTTTGGTGGAAGCATTTCGACAGAAGGAGATAAAAAGACGAGGTACGATTTGCATTGCTTAATCAGTTAAAGAGATGTCAGTGCTTGGCATTAGCTGCAGGAGAACCTTTTATCACTGTGCTTTCTGTCCACCACACAGTTTGGTGAGTGGTGTCAGATAAATGACTCCATTCAGTGGTGATAGCTCATCAAACAGCAGGGAGTCAGGCCAATCCAGGTTATTAGCGTGGTTACAGTAGAAATCATACTTTACTTCCCCAGGGTGGAAAATGAAAAATGGGGCAATTTTTTTTTTTTTTATAAATATAATTGATACCTATAATAGAGTAAAGGAGACGAATAAGGGCCTGTCACAGTGACCATGAACATGAGGATCTACTGATAAGTCCCCATTGACCATACAGTACAGTCTGAAGACCTCACCCCTGTTTCTGCTGCCTTCATAGCACTCCCACACTGGATGATAAATCACAGCGAAATAAAGATAAAAAGAAACTCCCCTGAATAAGATCACTCAGTTGAGGAGAGGCAACATTGATAAAGATCTAATGAAGAATACTATCAGACAGTATCAGAGACTGGGGGGCCGCGGGGGAAAATTGAGGCACTACATTTCATCGCTGGCCCGTTGTCGGTGCGGAGATGTGCCTACAGAAAATAGAATGGATGGGGATCAGGGGTGGAGGGAATCGATCGAGAAGGTACAGAGTGGAATGAAAAATTATCATCAGGAAGCCACATAAGTGAGAGTCATCCCACCACCCCCACCCCCAGCACCTATGGGACTCCTTGTTCATGAGGGTGGCAGCACTGGACAGAAGCTGAGGGGACGTAAATGATTAAGTCACCTCGAATTATTCAGTTTGAATTCTTAGAAATGAATGATTGTCTTCACTGTGATATTATATGAAGTAGAGATTTTCTTCTAGATGTGAAGTCCAGCTCAGAGAATAACAAATTGCATCCATTCAGGCTACAAAAGTTCATATACATTATAATATAATGTTTGTATGGTCGTAACCAAAATAAGTTGTACATTTCCTTTCAGGTACGAATGGTCCTTTAGCAAATAAAATAATTCATGTTCATGACCTATACAGCAATAAATCTGAATTTGCTAGAACAACAGGGTAATTTTTGTGATTTGTCACCTTCATCAAGATGATGAAAAGAAAAAAGGAAAGAGGAAAAAAAGGATAAACGTGCATTTATCATGATGTTATTATAATTATAATACATAGTGGTGGAATAAGGACATGATAAAAAGTTACTCAAAGTTACTCTGCCAGACTTTGAAATCTTAAATACATCTTTGAGGTTGATGTGCTTAAGATAAACACAAGAAGATGTTGTAAAAGCATTATAAGAAAACAGAATGGAAACAATATAAAAACACACATTAGAAAGAGATAATATTTCAAAGTGTAAGATTAATAGATTAAATGAAGCCGTTTGTAGCTTCTTTTTTAAAATCAATTAAGCTTCAGGCAGATTTGATCTCCAGTGGGAGGTGGTTCAAGCACCAGCAGGGGGCAGTATAACGACTGAAAGATATTTCAGCCTCCAGACTCCAGTAACTGCCCATTTCCTGCAGAACTTATATTGAATTTTATATTTCTGAACCACATTTAGGGCCCAGACCTTTCAGTGACTCACAGACAATAAGTTAAACTTTGAATTGAACTCTGTATCTGACTGGAGGCTGGTGAACAGACGTGAGAACAGGAGTAATATCCTTTCCTCTCTTAGCTATAGTCACAAACTGAGCAGCAGTATTCAATAGACTGTAGTTAACTAAAGATTTAATTTGCTAAATAGATAAAGTCCAGTGGAATAACAAACATGCACAATGAGAAAGGATTAAACAAACCTAGAGACTAGTTAAAATTCTTAAGGCCACTTCACTTTTACCTCCATCAACTGGTTTAGATAAACATGATAAGAGTAATATTATATTTCTGTGACTGATATTAAAATCACAAACATACAATAGGAAGTGTGGACCAGAATTATCACTCAACAAAAACTCACACCCACATAACATTAACATTGTCTCACTGAAGATCTTTTAAACTGTCACGGTTCATACGAGTTTGCTTTCTGTCTATTGGTCCATTGTTACCTTAACAACACAGCACAGTGTTATCAGTTGTGTACTGAATGTCTTATATTCATATAGTAACTCTAACTTTAACAAATAACTTGGAATAACTGACATGGTATAAAAAAGAATGATCATAATTATCTTTTATTTTGTGCTGAGTGTATACAAAAGTATCAGTATCACTGAATACCATCATTATTATTATTATTATTATCAGTCATTCAGCAATTACTCTGCCCTAGATATTCTCCTGTTTATCTGATTGCCAGACAGATTCATTACCTTTTCTATGATGGGTACAGAGAAAGCATGAAAGCAGGTCACCGCTGTGATTAAATTCTAAAGCTTATATAGCTCGTATCTGACTGACAGCCACGCTGCTGACAAAAATATCAGCTAAATAAATCACTGTCTTTGAAAAAAGTGTTTGTAGAGGATCATTTTGTCAATATTTATGTCTAAGATCATTATGTAACAAAAGAAAATAAGCCGATTTTCATCACAAATTCCATCAAAACTGGGCAGGTTGTCTGAAAGACTTAATGTGAAAAGTCCTTCTCTGTTCCAGTTCCTCTGTTTTACAACTCACATCAGTTGTGATCAGGCCCAGGCAAATATCTATTGATAAGAATCTATAAAATCTTCAGTGTTTTGAGGAGCATGGTCCTTTGATTCCCCTACAACCAGGCTGCTTTTATTTATTCTTTTTTCCCCTTCTTCTTTACTGTTACTAAACAGCTTTGCTACCAGTGGCAGTTAGAGAATAGTGGTAAATGCTCAGTAATCATGCTCAGTCTATTCCATACACATATGAATTTGAAAGTGTGCTTTTATATTGTACTGTGTAATTATATATCCACCACCCGTCAATATATGGCGATATTGTAAACAGTGTGGTCCAAAATTCTCATACCAATTTCCAAGAATGTGACACACACACACACTGAAAGGAAATACATATAAAATTTTAGATCTAAACAAATGAGTACAATTTGAGTTTCTAAATGTATATCCTTGAATCCTGGAAGTATATATTTTATATATCCAGAGGATGTCTGTGATACATTTCATCACAGGTGACATAAATATGTCAATATTATTCTTACATATATATCATGTATAAAAATTATGTGGAATTTTTCACAAGTAAAGCCAGAGCTGAGTGGTTAAGGTTCTTTTAAAAGACTTTAACCGGAAATAACAGGTGCAATACTTTTTGTTGCATCGAGGTTTTATATTCAGTGTACGCAGTCAAAAGTGTTTGTGTCTAATTACACATAAAATCAAATACCTACACTTCACCTTCAGTTACACACCTGCTCTTTGGAGCAATATAACTCATTAACACTTCACATTTTAGTGAGACCGCACAGGGGTGCGCTCGTTTTTTTGTTCCGTTTAACATTTAATCATGAACTCTGCAAACACCAGCCTGGCACAAATGTAATTGTGTTCCTAGTGCTCCCACATGAGTCTGAGTGAAGAGAGGAGGAAGAGGCATGGACTCTCCTGACCATTCTCCACTGATTAATTCTCCTGTTTGAAATAACCCACCGGCTACACGAGCCGCTCAGATCCGTTGCCTCGGCAGAGCTCTCACCACAGAGTGCAGTGTGGTTATTAGGAGCCTGATCATGTCTATCAGCACATGCCTTGATATAAATTGAGTTGAAATGTCATGTTGATAAAAGAAGTAGCGAGCGTAAGAGGAAGCAACAGGCTTAAGTGGCATCTTTGTTTAAAAAGACTGACATTTTGATTAAAAGTTTCATTTAAATATTCATAGAAGTTACAGACACCTGATCAGTATTTCAATGTTTAGATCGTGCTAGCTAGAGAGGGAGCTACATGCATTGCAGTGCATTGTTGCTTTCACAGTAGCTTCTTGTGTTTATTTATACCAATCCAGATTTTACATGTGTTGTCAAAGAACCATGCTGCTTTGTCTTAATCTACACGCATTGGCAGCAATAGACTTTTTTTTTTTTTTTTTTTTATTTCTAACCAAGAATCACACATGAACACAAATGAGATGAGGCCATTTCTCATTTTTATCGATGACCTAGGAACTTCTTTTTTTTTTCCTCTTTTCCCGGTAATGCTGCATCTGTTGACACATCGGTTTTCTTGACGTTCAGCTCTCTCATCATGTTTTGACATCTATTGTAAGTGACCTTTTGGATGAGTCATTTCATTGCGGGGCACGCTGCATTTCAAATTGTCGGGGTATGGTGAAGAATGGATGAAACAGCGATCTCTCTGCTCTCTATTTGTCTCTGAAACACACACTTACATGCATGCACGCACACACACACACAACAAGTGTTTTGGCTCTGACTAACATTAATCACCCATGAATATTATCTTTGTCCTCACATCTCTGGCTGTTGAACACTATATATGAAAATTGGTGATCAGAGAAGCCAAGAGGAATTATCAGCTCCAAGTGTGATCATTATTTTAAGATAACAGCACAGTTCTCACATAGAATCCACAACACTTGTGTGAATTTATCTGT
>OMNW01009289.1:0-15582 GCA_900303245.1 Selene dorsalis
GAAAGCTGGTGGGACAATTTATCATTCTGTTTCTCCATTGTCAAGTCAAAACCCAAGACTGTTCTTCTCTTAGCCAAAGAGCAGTGATAACAATAGGCAAACAGTCGAGCCATTTCTAACATCTGTATTTCACACATAAACCCCGGCTGACTGAGGTTTGAACATTCCCCCCACAGCCCTTGACACAGCAAGCTGCCTGCCTTCTTGCTTTGGCAGTTGCTGCACACAAACATGCACGGAGACATACGCCAGGAGCTCGCACATACCCCAGCAGAGATGAAGATAAACAGTTGAATAGATAAGGAGCCAACAAGATGAAATGTAAAAACAATTTGACTTGACATACCACATACGCGCACATACTCCTCCTCCTCCCCCTCTCCTCTATTCCTGCAATAAGAGCATCATCTCCGTGTTGTCTTTGTCAAACCGCCGTGGTGTGAATAGACGCTTTTAAAAATAGAATGAGATCACAAGAAATTAAAGGTGAAGACATGGGGAAAAAAAAACACCTACAAGTATTTTAGTGGGAGCTCAGGAGCACCATGGAGTTAGGACCTGTTCAAAGACACTAACATCATTGTGACTTAAATGTCAGGCCAAACCCCACCACAGGTAGAAAAATACAACTTTGGTTCAATTTAGGTGTAATTTCTGCTCACTATGCAACTATGTGTTTCCTGTGGGCATCATTTTATCATTCACCTCACAAAATATGCCTGGAGACATTTTTCTCTCCAGCTTGAACACACACAACTTTTCTACACTGGAATTTCCAGTACTGAAAGTATGGCTGTGGCAACTTTAAAAAAAGAGTACTTTCTTGGGAAAAAAATCTCTCACTAAAGATTTGATCCAACAATTTTCAAGACTCTGGCATTTGTTTAAAAAGTGTGTTCTGCAGTGGGGAATAGTAATACAGTCCAGGACGTGTGTCTGAATACAATTTCGGTCTTGGTCAAAGGGCTTTTACTGTGTATGCTATTGACATCTTTAGAGGCTAAAAGTCCACTGCAAATACAGAACCATACAGAAAAAGGCACAGACAACTTTGGAAAGTGTTGCAAAATATTTTAAGTGAATATATGATTGAATCCAGCGACTAGGCCTCGATTATGTTTGAAGATTTATGCAGGCATATACTAGACATATAGACATATACTACCTTTTTCCATTACGTGTCATTCACCCTTGACACACATATTCACTGCATCCCGATCGTACTGAAGACATTATTAATCACTGTAAATTTCTATAAAATGTCCACTGTAACAGTAAATCATCAGACCGTTAGCATCTGAATCCACAGACATAGGGAACAGTTACCAACGATTTGAACGGATTCCTAATTTGGCAGAAAAACTTAAGATCAGGTCTATTTTGTGTGTCAATGTAACTAAGCAACGTTGCACAAGAATTGTACTTGTAAGTCCCTGTGCTTTACATTTCAGAAAACAGTGCTTTTGCTCAGCTGGTTTTATTTATGAGCTTTAGTAACTGGTTTAGTTGCTTTTTAGATATAGTCTCCATATAAAAGACATTAATTTAGAAAATATGATGCACTGTCATAGATGAAAAAGAACAGGGTATGAAATTAATTAGCTGCACCTTGACAGCATTAAATGCTGCTTCTTTGCAATTCGTCAGTGATGCTGCAAATGCATTTTAATGTATATCACTAAGTGATGTTGAACATTATACTATTTATTTACTTGTATAAAATCTTGAATGCATGAGTGCTGCTGCTCTTGCTGAATAAAAGGTTCTCAGTATTTCTTCCACCAAATCTTCTCAAAACATTTTTAAATCGCTGAATAGGGGCAAAACTCTTCCACAAAGCCAAAACTGCAGGGTTTTTTGAATGTTTAACAGGTAACATGCTGTTCCTTACCCACAACATGACCCAGGTCTGAACTGACTGAGCCTGTTTAAATGCTGCTGCTGTAGCAGGGCCAGTATTTAAACAAATTAAAGAACAAATTTAAGTCAATTCTAACAGAACCATTCCCTTATCTCTTCACATTTAGTGCAACAAGCTCCAAACTGTAAATGAGCAACAAAGCACAGATCGTGTAGTGCTTTCACTTTAAGTTAGACCTTATCAGCTAGATTCTTGGCTACATATTCCCTCTTTAAAGGCTTAAAGCAAAGTGATGGTGACAGCACCGGTGTGGTAAGTGGCAACAAATCTGATCCATTAGGAAACAGGAGTCCTCTATTGCTTTGTTTTTACAAACACCTTTCCCCCTCTTCTCCCTCTCCTCCCTTCCTCTGCCAGATCCTGCCAGTCGCACAGACACTACTCTTCTTGACCTATTCTGTTCCCTATCACACCATTTTCAACTTCTTTTTATTTATCTATATTTTCCCAACAGCACTCAGTCTATGCAAACTCTTCTCACTGCCGCTGGCAGTTTGGCTGGAGTTTGTCTTCTTTCTCTAAAACGAATATCTAAGTTTTTATTTGTTGAAGCCGAAGCATGAATTATTTACAGATATATAAGTTGCTGAAGCACCCTCCACCCCAAAACAATGAGGGGCAGCAGTTTTGTGTGGTTTATAATAATTGTTCAGGTTGGATCTTGTGCAGTTTTGTGTTGTAGTCTCATCACAAAGACAGTTTTTACCCAGCAGGACATATTATTTCCATTTTAATTTGGACAACTTGCATTCTCTTCCACTCTTCATGTGCCATTGCATCATTAAGGTCATAAATATGCATTGGCAAATCAAAATATGCATTTAAACTTCCCTCTGTCTCAGCTATCACTTTTCCACATTTTAGTTTGCTCCACAATGCAATTTATTGAAGTCAAATAAACAAGAAACCTCTAGTTAGCTTTGTGAAGCTGTCCCATCAAGTGAATAAGCTATCTCTGCCAAATAGATGAACAACGCAAATGGTACAAGTTTCTGCCAGTTTGCATGATGAGAAAATGATATGCTGGGCAATGGCCCTGGTGTTGATGAAAAGAAATATGGAAAATAGTTTCCATATTTAGCATCCCCACGAGCATTCGGTTGGGGGTGGCTCTGGCTCAAATTCGTGTTGCATTCTGTGAGCACTGGGATGAAACATTAGTGGCTGTTTTTAAACCCCATCATTCGACAGGCATGGTAATCTACAATTTCAGGAGCTGCTTTTCTCATCCTCAAGTGACACAGAATCAAACAGCACAGATATCTCCGGGTATAAAATGAAAAGAGGAGGTGTATGAAGCACAAACTACATAAATTTTCGTTTTTATGACAGATGTGGTTGGGGGAGGTCATATATAGGAATATATGTGCAACGCTGGAGCGTAGGGCCAGGAGCCTTGGTGGACTTCTTTTAGTAGCATCAGGTAATGATAACCGTTTAGGCCACAATCAGTGCAACACGGCCTCAGTGCTTCTGTCCAGCCTCTCTCTTCACCCCAGGAGAGAATCATCAAGCAGCCTGATTATAACCTATACAACTACAGGTGCAGTGTGTGTGTGTGTGTGTATCTGTGAGTGTGACGTGTGTTTGCTGTGCACATGTGTGTTTAGAAAGATTATAGTGCATATACTCTACAGGCATACTGCTGTAGCTTCCACCTCTGATTAACTCAGTGGGGGTAAGATGACTGTGAGGGCTACATGAGGGGACTGAGATGAAGAAGGCACGGAGAGGAAAATAATAGTGCAGAGGAGAAATGGGGGTGAGAGAGAGAGTGGGTGGACAATTTGATAAGATTGTAGATGTATACGTTTGTGTGTATGCATGTGTGTACGTGTGCCTTGAACTGTACCTGAATTGAACCAGACTGCTTAGAGATGGTATAAACCCGTTTGTCTTGCAGAACGAGACAGTGGGAGAAAGAAAATCGAAAGCAAAAAAAAATAATCACTTAAACACAAAATATTTGTAACCTGCAGCACGTTTCACATCACAAGGCTTTTTCGGATGTATTCAAATACAAATTCAAATGCATATGACACAATGTGGACTTTTTATTTTAGTGTAAGCATTTTAGAAAAACAGCACTTTTGTTCCGTCACAGTCTTTTCACAGAGGAAGAGCGTGATGGGAGTGACTTTATAAATATTTTCTGTTGCTCTGGTTGTGTAAAACCATCATTGCAGAACTTGGCATTTTCCATTACGACTTGACAGCCTCTCTCTGATGTTTGAAAACATCATCTCATATTTTTCTAAAGCCCTTTGGTCCTTAGCCTCATAACCGGGCTAGGAAAATCCAAGGCAACAAGTTGAGCCTAATAGGCAATTAGCTTTTCAATAAGCTCTACTCACTGTGATTACTGGACTACATTAGTCTGTGATTGTCAGTAAGAAACGCTTGCAAGCAAGATAATCACAGCCATGTTTGAAAGTAATTAAAGTTTTGGTGCTGTCAAAAGTGTTTAGCAGGTGGAGGTTAGTAAACGCTGGACACAAATACTCCAAGAAGTAAATCGAATATAGCAGTGCTAATTTTTTTTTCTTTAGTTTACCACTAGACCAAGAACAGAGAATTTCTCCAGGGGTACTCAGTTCAGGTTCACTTCACACATTTCGTGTTGTCTCGACACAACATTCTCTGACACAGCCCTTCCTACTCTCATACTCAAAGACTTCATAGTGTGTGCTTCTGCTTTTCAGTGTCCCTGGCCTCTCCTTGCCCCCACCCTCCCCCTCCTCTTTCTGTTTCCTTGCATCAGCTCCATTTTTGTCTCTGAGTGTCTGTGAGAGCTCCAGTCGCTCACCCGCTTTAGCCTGAGCCAAAGGATCGATGAGCGACCAGGCCTCTTACTGTAATCACTGACCCGTTCCCCAGCCACCATTTGGCCCCTGACCTCCTTTTCCTCAGCTCTGGGCGCAGAGCTTTATTTCTGCAGTGCCAGGTCCAAGAGGTCATAATGATTTCAGTTCACTTGGGTTACAGCCCCTGAGCCGGCTCAAACTTGAAAAGTAGTGACAGATTTTGCTCCCGCTACTATCCACAGTTCTGACTTCACACTGTTGACATCACTTGGCCAGATTAGCAGAATATATACCACATTATACAGTTCCTGACAGCCAGACATAGCTTTAGCTTTCATACTATACAAAGCGCCTCAGTGTTGAAATTGGTGACAGATTTATGATCCACTCCTGACTGACCGCATGCTTGGTGTAACTGAGGAGTTTCTTCCTCTGAGAGCCTCAAGTATCTAAGATACATACTTCGGGGTGTTTTGATAAATCATAACTTACGTAGTCCAGATAGCCGTCTCCATGGCAACCCTCAACCCTTGTTCATAGAATCTGCAGGACTGCATTGCATAGCATGTCTCTCGGCATCTAAGAGTGACAATTATTACAGGCTTCAGACAGCTACTGACAGACGGATTGGGGGATTGTTTGTAAGACACGCAGCACTCCGGAAACAACATAATATATACACTGTGTGTAAATATATATATATATATATAGATATATATATATCTATATATATATAGATATATATAATGTATATACACACACGCGTGCATACAGATTTGCATCTGGGGTCAACTAAACAGAGTTTTTCCTCATGTGAGCATCTTCCTTGGGCACCACTCTGTTTCCAGCTTGGTAATTCATCAGGTGAGGATTCTTCGGGGTAATGCTGTAATGTTGCTCAGGCCAAAGGATGCTCCCTCTGAAAAATCATCACTGTTCAGTCGCTGCTGAAATCAGATGACAGACAAAATACTCTGGCTAATTAAATGTTATGCAATAAGGGCACGGCTGTCAGTGGAAGCTTTAATTCCAGCAAAGTGACAGCACAGCTGATGTTGAATTACAACATCAGCTGTGGTGTAATGTTTGAGGAACAGGTTTTGTGCATGATGCAGGGGGGTTGATAGGGTCATTATTTACAATAACAGCACTCTTCCGGAGATGCTGAATACTTAATCCATCATCTCTGAATGATTTGCAAAGAGTGATTGATTCCTCAGTGTCTGCTGCTGCTTTTCCAAAGTGAGAGCTGATAGCAGTCGTTCCAAATCCCGCTGGTGTTTGAACATAACATTTGTCGAAGCATGTTGATACACTCTACAGCACTCATGCCATTTCCGTGTGCAGTGAATTAAACAGCATGAAATAAAAGAAAATGCCCACAAACGTGCACAGACACATGTGCAAATCTCTGGTGTATGTGTCTTTAATCTGCACTTGCTCGCTGCTTGTTGCACATGACTCAATTCAGCTGGATCTTCAAACAGACTGAGAAATATTGGCTGAGAGAGGGCTGATTGAGTTAAAAGACTTCATTTGACTTTACTTATTGCCATGTCAGAAGGCAAAGTTTGCTGCACTTCAAAAGGCACTGATTGGCCCAGTGCTTCCCTGTTATTGTTGCTGTTATTTTCTATATTGTTGCGTTCCATTGGATTAGGTCCCTCCACCAATAGTATGTGAGATAGCAAGTGGAGCCTCTGATATTTCCAGACTTAAGTAAAAACACATTTATCATGTTGACATCGAAATAATCACATTAAACAACCTCATTATTTGCACAGAGAAAAGTTAGCTGGAGGAACATCTGTGCCTGTGTACGTGTGAAAATGTTACGACCGCAGAAACTAATTTATGGTGGATCTGTGATGTGCTGCAATGCATGCCGTGCTGAAATGAGAATGCCTTCTTTATGAAAGTGTAAATATTTCTGTGACAGAGCATGCATGGTGTGAAAGCAAGAGTGAGGTTTCAGTCTGGTCACCAGGCGTGTGAAGGGGACGCACTGTTAACTCCCATTAGCCAGTGGGCTGCCATGTCACTCAATGTTAGCATCACCCAGTGTCCACCAGGCCCTCACCCAAAGGTGAGTCAGAGTCAAAGCTGCCGTTTCTTACTATGGTGCCAAGACTCACTCGTTTTTTCTTTCTCCCCCCTGGCTTCTCTCTTTTATGTTCTTCAACTATTTTCTTCCAGTGCTTCTCTTTCTCTCGCATTCTTATAAATAAGTCATATAATTGCAAGCTGCAGACAATGTTTGTTGCTTTGCAGCACGTGTTGCAAACACAATGGGTTGAAAACGCAGACGCTGGATGCAGAAATGGAGGGCTAAAACCAGCCATTGTTTACTCTCTGAGGAGTCTAGCTTAGAGGTTGCATTAGATGCTTAAAAAAGAATTTGTTTATCCCGGTGTATAGTTGGTAAATGATAAATAATGAATTAATTGATTCCTTTCTTCAGGGGTCCTTTGCTTTGAAGCACGGTGGGCTTTGAAAACTTTGGCATCAGAGAGAATTTCGCCAGGTAGCTGTCTAATTACACTTCCAAGGCCTGGCTGTCGAACAGATTCTGGTTTTAACTATCACAAAAGCTGCAGTTTGCAGTTGTTGTTGGTATTAATACCACTTTTATTGGCAAAGTATTTTTAACTGAACCTTTAACTACACAATCAGAGCAAAGTCAGTATTTTTTTACACCTTTCTGTGATGTATAAAAGGCATATAGCATATTATTATCTCCTGACCTGGTGTAAAAGTCAAGTTTAGATGTGGATGATTTATAGTGTGGTTGTTAAATGATGTAGAGGAACGGAGGACGATTCATGTTCAAACCCAGCTCAAGTGTTGACTTTTATCTGACACAGACATGGAAACATTTGATCAATATCAGTATCAGTTGTTCTGACACATTTATAGACTACATCGCTGCACTCTCCCTTTTCTTCGACCCTCTCTCTTTCATTCAGCAAATTTCTGTTTCAACATAATGCCCAGTAATATTTCACTCTTATACTTCGCCCTGGACAATCATTCAAAAACCAAATTACGAAGGAGCTTCCCTTCCTCCGGTTGAACCCGTCTTAGCATAATGGAATCAGAAAATTCATCATATCCTCTCTGGATAATCAAGGGTTATTTGTGAGTTTCTGAGTGGGAGGATTGTCAGTGTGACTACTAGACTGACTAATAAATTGTGACATTCAGGCACAGTGGGCGTGCATCGTAAAAGATATGTATCTCAATAAGTAACCATCACGGCGCTCTTGAGGAGAAGGTCTTTGTGAAACACTACCAATTATATCTAGCTGTATGTAACACTGTGTCAAAGCACATGCACTTGGAGATGCTGAGGAAGGGAGACAGTTATGGGGGTTTGCATAGATTACGCATGATAACAAGGAGGCCGGCGATCACATGCAATGACTGTAATATGACAATAATCTGATATAATTACATGTAGACAAGCCATTATTTGTGTGTTTGCGCATCTCTCGGATAACAGTGCTTGTGAGACAACAGAGACCAGTGCTTTTAATGAGCAGGGAGGTGCAGACAGGCAGAGTATCGCCGACTGAATGAGAACATGCTTTAGGAGGTCAGGGGTGATGTGGGGTGTGGGTGAGTTTGTAACCAAGCCACTGCACTGAAACGTTGCAGCTTCAAAGCACGCATCGGTATGCAAACACAAACTACATCTAACATGAATATGCATCAGCAGAGGCACACAATCACGCACACAGAGCCAGCACATAGACGTGCACCGTGTCACACAACACAGAGCACAGCATGTCCACTTGGCAAGCAAATGAAGCAGTAAATATCTCAGCATGCACACATCGATGTTAAGTGCCTCTCTTCGACATGAAAGAGTTAACTTGCACCTCCATCCTGTCACCATGACAGAGGATTGCAGCATCTCTAAACTATGTCTGAGCAGTGGCATTGGAAAAAAAAAGACATGTTTCTGCATTTTACAACTGGGCCAGGCGTTCTATTAACACTCAAAAGCATTCTTGACTTTCTCTTGACATTGGCCAATTCTCTTATCTGAGTCATGCTAATGTGAGTGATTGTGAGTGTACCAGTGTGGGTGTGTTTAATGTCCCAACAGTTAAGACTAGTAGTGTAAACACGCAGCCTAACACCATCTGTTTCTTTATGATCCCTGGTTTGACTGTGTCTAACTTACTACCTCTTTCCGCTCCCTTCTTAATGGCCACTCTCTAGAGACGACTGTGAAACTGAGGCTTTACTTTTAAAGAACCACGTCCACTGTACCATAAAAGCTTAAACTGTCTCCCATTATACCCAACCTGGCTTTGTGGGTTCATGGCGAGTGGTAATAGATAAGCAGGAGGGCAGCATGTGGTAAAGCTTCTTAGTCAACATTATGAGGCGTTTGTGTGTCTGAACCTGCATTATTTAGAATCTCTGTGTTAAATGACTTGCTGTGCTGAGACTCAACTCTAGCAGACTACATTTCCTACCACGGCTCATATCTCTCCCTCTCCCTCATCATATGTCTCTAATTCTTATTTCACTCACGCATCTCTTGGATCTTCCCACCACCCTCTGTACCACCAAGAGTCTCCTTGTTTAATCTATCATTTAAGAGCATTAGCTAGAGAGGGGCCTATTAAGAAAAAAAGAAACTAAAAAAAAAAAACACACCCGACCAATCCACTCCCTGGCAAGTGTGGTTTTTACTAGGGGGATAAAAGTCTGCTGTAATCTTTCACCCATTCCAGAGGTGCTAGGTTAAGTAGGTTAGCAATGATTTGGCATTTCAGAGTGCAGAAACAAGAGACATTAAAAGCCCTCACTAGTATGCTACATATTAATATTGGATTCTTTTAGAGTGAGGCTTATTGTAGACAACTGAAGAGCAGGGGAAGAAAATGTGGAAGTACTATAGAGCAGTGAAAGAGGAGCTGCGTATCAGGGTGTTGCTGATTATCCTGTTGTTCTGTTCGGATTTCTCATATCAAATGGATTTGCTGCTTACAAGCTCTGATAGCTCTGGTGCTTATAATATGTGAGCGTGAGTCTGTATATGTGAATGTGGGTATGTGTGGGTGGGTGGCAGTGTGCAGTTTGCGTATGTGTGGGTGTCTGAGTGCATGTTGGTAATATCTTTGTTTTCATCTCCAAGGGGCCTAAGCAGCTCATATGTCTCAACCATGACGGACGGGGCCCAAGTGGTTTTCCCAGCGTGCTGCTGATCCCGTCACATCAACATGAAATGTTGATAGTGCGGCAATCGGGAAGTCGAAGCCTGTTTGGTTGGCGCGCTCCTTACAGGCTGCTCTGTTCATTGATTTGTGCTTAGGTTTTTAAGGGTTTGGGTTTCCTAACGATTCACCTGCGGTTCTTTTCCTCTTTGACCAGAAAGAGCGTACCCTTGGGATGTTACTGTACGCTATATCGGACTATCTGTTTGGCCTGCCTCTGCTGCAGTGAGCATGAGACGCTCCTCGACACTGTACAATACAGATCTGTCTACATAAAGTATCAGCCTGACACCCCACAGGAAGGCCAACAAGCACACTGTGCATCAGCATATTATCTCAGCCAATGAAAAGAGCCAAGCTAGTGCTGCAAAAACTGGTCAAATGTCTAGAAGAAAATCAGAGTCGTGCTTGCCAATCACTTCATTTATTTAGAACTATTCTGGGTATAAATGCTATGAAAGCCTTTTTCAAATTTAGAGGTCGTCTGCAGTTGCACGATTTTGAGAGGACTTGAACTGAGATGTCTCTACCTCTAATGAAAGGCAGCTGTTGTGTTGCAATAATGACAGACATGACGTGCAAGTTGAAAGAGGAATTATATTTCTGGGGAGACTGATTGACATAGCCGCAAGGAGAGCCGATTGATAGTTGTGTCTGACTCCTTCAACAAACACAAAGAAGACAAGGTGTTGAGTGGGAGGATAATGGTAGAGGACATCAAAGCATTAGTGGCAGCTCTGCAAGTTTATAACCAGATTGCTTCACTATCACTGCTATCAGCACGTTGTGTCGCTCACACAGTCCTTGTCCTTAACAGCCAATCGCACTGTAAGTAATGCTCTCATTTGAGGTGACTCAATGGATTATTGACTCCAAGATAATCATAGTGGCATGCTTTATATTTTCTATTAATCACCCATAGAGTAACCATCCTCTAGTACACAATAGCCAAATAACCCATTTTTAGTTGACATGACCTCTGTCACATACCAAAGAGCTTCTTTTTTCCCCTTTGTTCTGTGTCATTAGTTGAACAAAAAGGAGTCTGATATTGGTTTGTCTGGGTTTTGTAATGGCTTGCAGCCACAGGGACATGGGTTTGTTCATTGGAAATCTTAAACTAAGCACAAGGTCTTTTGGCCCTGTCTGATTTTGGAGTGGGGAGAGCAGGATTGGCTATTATCTCATGGGGGCTGCAGCTGAGGAGCATCGGGAGGCTGCAGCCAGACCCCAGGTGCACTGTCATACACAGAGGAAATTGAGCAAACAGGAGATAAGTGAGATGGAGGGCTGTCTCTCTCTGTAGGGCTGCGCCGCAGAACCATCCCTCACTATTAGGTTCCCACTCCCCTCTGCTCTTTACCTCTCATCCCCATTCTGCTCTCCTTCTCTCCGTCTCTTCACCGCTACCTTAAACGTGTGGTAAAATATCAGCCCATCTATGCTAAGTGTTTGGTGGTGAAGGAACATCTTGAGAGACTGGCCCTTTTTCCATTCACCCCTCTACACATAGCATCAAACCACATTACCTTGAGAAAACAACCTAATCAAAAGCTAGCACTTGCCATTACGCTGTGCAGTGCATACTATAAATATGACATATTGACAAGAGTGGAAGAGGGAGGTGGCAACAGGAACAGTAGGGGAGACATTTACAGTCTATGCAGCTGCTTGTGCTGGAACACCCCGAGGCAAGTGCAAAAAACAGACAATGCTCAGACAATGCTCAGTCAATGCCTGCACTGGCAGAACAGAAATGTAGCAGACAGTCGAGTCAGAGAGCAAGACAAGTCGCATTATGGTGGGCCACCACTGTCTAGTCTGGCACATGAATGAACTGAGTATTATTAGAATCAACACATATACAAACATGCACAGCATCCATGTCAGCTGGTGGAGGTGTGACCCCTCCACCCACCCAGAGGAGACGACAGCGACAGAGACATGGGTTGGCCGATGGTGGTCATCACAACAGCTCACAAGACGGCTGGGACAGAGTGGCAGTGGCAGAATCCAGATGTGGAAAAGCCCTGGGGGCTCTGAGCACATGTCCCCACCCATCAAAACATACCCCCAGAGTGGTTGGAAAGATGAAGGGAGGGGGTCGCTTCTGGCTTGAATACATCACTTAGATTGAGAAAATGGGAGACGGTTGCGTGCCTCAGAACGCATTGTGTCTCATTTTGGGAGGAAGAGATGGAAAATGTGGGGGCAGTTAATGACTTGTGTGTGTTGCGCTTGAGAGACTGCAGATGTGCTTGTGTTTCCTTGTGTGGCAGTTAAAAAAAAAGTGAGTTTGGTAATTTATCTCCATAAAAAAAAAAATAAAACTGTACCGACTGTATTCAGGAGCAGCTTACATAAGGAGAGATGATAAAAATGTCACTATGTTGCATCATGCTGGTGGACAGCCAACCTTTACTTTTGTCCCTGTGATAAAAAGCTATTTTCTCTCTTTGCCAGGTTCTGTTGTTAGCCTCATTAAAAATAATTAGATTGAGATAAATTGTACATGCACAGAAAATCAACTTTGTATTTAATACGCTGTATGTTATGAGACATGCTGCCAGTAGAAACTTGTGCTTTTCTTGCCATGGCAGCCATGTTAACTCATCTTTCGTGTGTGTGGGTGACATTATCATGACAACACAGAACAAGTGGGATGCTGCTCTGTCTGTGCTGATATGTGTACTCTGATGACAGATTGCTGATACGCTCATTATAGCAATCGCATGTGGAGATGCCACATTCACATGCCAAACTATGTCAATATTACCCTCCCTTTTTTTTTTTTTTTTTGAGAAATTGACTTCATCTGCTGCCCTGCAGCAACTACCATCATAGTCTTGCGTCACACATCACCCCAGTCCTGACCTGTGACCCATACAACTCCACGCTATCTCAAGAAAAACCTCTGCAGTAGGAGGAAGGAAAAAAAACAACAGTAAACCCTGCAGCTCTCTCTCTTTCCATACACTCTCCTCTTCTCTCCATCTATGTGAGTCCAGCACAAGCAGGATTTATTAGCTCCTGGAAGTTGTTATGCCCAAAACAAACTGGATCAATCTTAATTAGTTACTGGTCAGCGTGAGCTCACACAAAGGAAAAAAAGAGGCTCCTGTCGTCCACAAAGATAGCTAGAGTCCCTCTGATGGATTCTCAAAGGAACTGACCTTTGGTGTAGTCAGTAGGGGTCTGAGTGGTGATTGAGGAGACACTTGGCCAAGGTTTATTGAATGCTTCTTGCTAAATCTTTAGGCTGATTGTTTCCCCACCTCCCCCACAAAGAAGAAGAAGAAGAAAAAAAAAGGATCACAATTAGATGAACAGCATTTTGTGTTTTTGATAAATTAGAGCTATGGAGGATGAGATCCAGTTACACTCTAGTGTGTAAATGATTGATGATCAGAAATATTCAGTGCTTTCTTTATTCATGAGAGTGATAGAGGAGGGAATTCCAGCTGTACTGATTATTCCTGATGAATCCTTGAGTGAAGGTGAGCGTGACTGAACATACTCGTGTAAGACTTTGTATATGTCCTTGTATCTTATCTGCAGGGGGCTGTGTGATAGTGCAAGTCACAGTTATCTGTTTTCTTAAGCTGAATTTATGTTTGTTTGATTCCTCTACTTCTGTAAGACTGGCAGCCCACCTGCTACAAAAGCCCTTGCAGCTTATCCCTCATTACATGTGTGTGTGAGTAATGAAGGAGATTATGTTGAAGCTCATCTAAAGCACAAATGTGTACTCTCTGAGAGTGTCGCCATGTCACCATAGTAAAGCCAATCTGTTCTGAGTTACACTGAGAGAGGCAAATGAGCAGAGCACCGTGGTTTATTACTTTACCCATTACTGCAAACAGTCATCAGGCTGGTCCGGCAGATGAACCAGTTATGTCACTGCAAGTTTGTTTAGGTGTGTGTATGAGCGTATTAACCACACCTGATGAAGCCATCCTCTTGCTGCTGAATGTTTTCTCCTCTCCTCATATTAATGTTCCCATCTTATAAAGTGTTATTGAATCAAATATAACCAAGAGGGCAAGGTGAAGTCTGGGGAACTGAGAGAAGAAGAAGCAGATAAAGAAGCTATAGTGTGAGAAGCTTATTTTCTTTTCATTTGGTCCCAAATGGTGATTTCACGTCTCCAATCGATGCTGGGTAATAAATAAATAAAACAGACATAATGTGAATCTGTTTCTTTTAGATTAGCCCACATTAGAGTGAGGCCTCGCCATATCTTTGTATGAGGAGAAAGAGAAAAAGAAGGGAAAAAAAAATCTGTCAAACACAAAGAAGAAAACTTTCTCCTGATAACGGCGGTTTGTTACAGTAAATAAAGCGTTCGCTCCTTTCCTGTCTGCTGAGGCTGATATTCTGTAAGGTGTCACTGACAGTCTGCAGCAGTTTTCCCAGCCAGTGCACTTCAGTGTTGGTGTGAATCCTAAAAACACATTCCCTGGGAGAGCATTTGTTCATGAATACCATTTACTGACATTATGATCCTTCAGCACTCGCATGGAGCGTGCTGAAATGTGTGAGCAGGAAGGAAACTTGATTTTCATCTCATGATCCACACTCATCTCTCACTCTCTGTCTGTTTTTTTTTTTTGTTTTTGGACCAAGCCAACGGTCCAATTATAGGGAGTGGAAAGCAGTGAGGAGAAGCAGAGTGGCAAGTATCGGAATACAATTTATGAATCATTAAGAGAGAGGGGGCATTAATATTTCATAGCCCTTAGACCACCAACAAGTGTTGGAGTGGATTCAGTAAACAGGCGTGTGTGCTCATGTGTGTGCGCGTGTGTGTGCACCGCAGCAGCAGCCTCCACTGCATTTATGCAACACTGGGATTCACAACCACACCCTGCACCATAATGTAAATACACATATGCTTAGCCTCACACACACATACAATAAACACACAATCCCTCTGGTGGAATTTCAATTGCTGACTAGGGGGGTGACACAGTGGGGAATCTGAAATCAGTCCCCCAGCACAGTCTCCTCATCCTCACCCCCTCCTCTTCCTCCTCCTCCTCCTCCTCCTCCTCTCCTTGGCTTCCACTCCAAAATGCTCTCTCCTGTTTCCCCTCAGCCTGTGAGCATAATTACTCCTCTATCTACAGACAGAGCATTGGTTTCCTCTAACTAAAGAGCAGCAGGCTCCTGCTTCCTCCTATCACTCCAGACCTTAGCTGGGTCGCCTCTCCTAATCACCCACTAAAAGCCTGGAACAATATCAAAGGGGATGTGTGTGTGTGAGCGTGCGTGCGGGTGTGTCTGCCTGCTTGCATGTGCCTGTAGAGGTGTATGCGTTTATATGAGCATTTGAGGGTAAGATGTGCGCTCATTTGCGTAAGAGTGTGTGCGCACGCTTTCTCCCCTCGCACACTATTGTGTGTTAGATCAAAGCCATAAACCCCTTTGGGCTTGACACACTCTAGCAAGGCTGCGGCAGCGTCGAAGCTGAGCCGCAGTAATTCTGCTGATACTGTATGCTGCTATTTAAAAAAAATTTTTAAAAAAAAGTAGAGTGGGGGAGTGAGCTTTTTTTTTTTTTGCACAATGAGGATCACAGAATTCTCTCATTGTTCTGCAGGAGTGGCGTGCATGTGTGTGTTGA
>OMNW01009289.1:15602-39197 GCA_900303245.1 Selene dorsalis
GGGGTGGGAGAGATGGTGGGGGTGGTTGGGGAGAAGAAAGTGATGCGTGTTATATAGTGTTATAGCAGCTATAGATCACACCTCCCGTGCTCTTTTCCTGAAACATTCCCCTGGGTAGCGACGACAACAGGATTTCTACAAAGGCTGGAGAGCACGGGTCAGTGTTTAGAGAGAGGTTTGCTGATGGCCATCACTGAGCCCATGCCACCACGTGTAAAAAAACAAAAAACAAAAAAACATTAATAAACAACCCAGAGCACCAATAGTATATGCTCCACAGAGAATACAATAGCAGAGCAAAATGTACAAGGGCCCCAGTCCTATTTAGATTTCACAGGGAAAATGTGAATGTGTTTGTTTTTTTTTATCACATCAACATCTTTGTGTTTCAGATCTTTTCTATCCTTCGCAGAGAATAACAGGCACATGCTTCTACGAAAGGGGTGAGATGACACGGTGATTGTCGGGTGCTGAGCAGCAGCTGCCGCTGCTTGTGATGTTGTTGGCATCTCAGGCCGTCTTGGCCAGTGGTCGAGGGTCTTGGAGCAAAGTGGTGCCGGGAGCTGCAGACATCAAGGTGGCACTTTATTTTGTGCCACTTTCGGTTTTGGTCCTTTACCTCAGAGGTGTGTTGGTGGGAGACAGGAGAGATGGCTAAATCAAGAGACGGGGGTCTTTGAGGTAGTGGGTCAGGCCACACAAGAGGGAGGAGCCCTCTCTCTTCTCTTTTGCTGCGCCCTCATTCACTTTGCCTCCTTCCTTTGTTCCTTATCCACGGGAGAGCTGGGGCTTTTGGAATAGCAAATGAGGACTTTTGGCAGGGGTCTCTGTGGGAGGACAGGTATAAAAAGAGGGGACGCTTCTCTAAATCAATCTCTCGATCTCTCCCTTTCTCTATTTCTCTTTCTCTTTTCTTTCTTAATACTCCCTGGCTTTAGCATGGGAGCCTTATGAATAATGGAGTGAATCGTGACCTTTGCAGTGAGGGTTCACGCCTGCTCTGGCATCCTTCTGATCTGATGAGCGCTTTTGATCCAACCCACACCAGAGTGCAAAGACATCCAGAGAAGTAAAAACCCTCTGATAGACTATACTGTACATAGTTACCACTCTGATCCCTATAATGACAACATTTACCTCAAAGTGAATCCACAAAATGCACAGAAAATCTCAGCTATTGCTACAAAGGAAGGTGAAAGGAAAGGGCGAAAAAACTAAAATCTACAGAGGAAGATTTGGTCTTAACTGTTGCTGCATCCCCCATGATTTATAATATGAGCCGAAAAAGTTTGTTTATTTTTTGTGCCGCTGAGTTGACAGCCCTTACACCTCTAAGTGAGGTGTTACAGCGGCACATGTGAGCACCAGCTAAAAACACTTTGTCTTTTACTGAGGCTTCCAGATGCCTTTTTCATACGTGTCAAAGTCTCCTTCAGGCTGGATAACAGAATATAAAGTGACTAAAAAAAAGAAAAAAAACACAAGTTGTGATTTGATGATATTTCTGTATGAAGGACTTGCTCAGTTCAATATGTCCGTATGGCCCTGACCTTATCCTGAACTCTGCGTCACATAGTTATTGACCTCTGAGTCAGAGCTCTCCCTCTTTTTACACACCTTCTCTCTACCTTTTGCCCTGGGGAGTCTTTTTGCAGTGAAGACTTAAATAACATTCTCACACTTCAGGAGAAAGGGAAAAGTGCAAGACAAAGGTGACAGAGAGAAAGCAACAAGGAGAGGGCACACCTGTCTCAGCAGGCCCGGGTAGGGAGATGATACCGTGATTAAAACAAGATGTAGAGCCCGAGAAACATCGATCACACACAACACTCCACACCTCGGCCGCAGAGTCCCAAGATGTGGGAGATATTAAAAAATCATGAGGAGTCGATCCCCTCAGTTATGTCAGGGATGAGAGAGAGTGAAGGTGTGAGGGAGGGAGAAAGAGAGCGAGCATAGGGAAGGATGGAGAGAAGTCTTTAAGTGTTCCTGCCAAGCGGAGCGTGAAGTAAGGTCAGGAGAGCCGCATGCAAGAGTGAGGAGAAGAGAGGAGGTGAGGAGAGGAGTCCCTCGCTCAAAGAGGGGAAAGCTCCAAAACTCACTGATCCTAGACGGATCCTCGTAACACAGTCACTGGTGCAGAACAATACGAAATTATGATCAGGCCTAATACTGTAACAGGGTCAAAATAATACATTATCCAAGAGAAAAAATGATCAAAGTGCTGAGCTGCTGCGTTGACTGGTGGCTGGATTTTGCTGTGCGTTTGTGTGACAACAGGTGATTTGATTGCAGTGGTCGCCGGGGGACCGTTTGCCTGCTCCTAGATTGTCAGAGTTGTGTCATCAACCTTGGGAAAAGGACTGATGAGTCATTTTGGTGCAGATGGGTTCATTCTCTCCCACTCTCTTTACCATTTAAAACACAGAGAGGAAAGTAAATGAGATTAAGTGAGATAGTACATCACCTGTGTTACACCTCCTCCCAAATTGTGCCAAGTAATCAGCTGTAGTGAAACAAGTCAGAGGGGTGGTAATTCGACAGCTGGAGAAAGTGCGAAAAAAACCAAACTAAGAAACAAAACAGAAACACTGTGCAGGCAAAGGAGGTAAAGGTGGTTTTGCAATGAAAAGCTTCTACAGTAAAGCTTTTACGCCTCTTTTCTCAAAAATCCTAGACTCCCTCGAAGAAAAACTGTTTTTTTGGGGAGGGTTTTCTTACGTTGGGTATCACAGACACATACGTACACACACACACACACACACCATTCACAAATGGGATCAAAGGCCTGATGGAGTTGAACACAGTGCCTGGTAAGTGTTGTTGCCCCCTGAGTAAATGAGTGACAATTTACTATGTTGTTGTTGCTGCTGCTGCTGCTGCTGTTGAGCCCCGTGAGCTGTGATCATGTTCAAATGCAGGGAAATGGAGGGAACAAATGGATTTTTGGAGCAAGGATTGCTCTCAGATCTCCGCCACAATGCTCACAGCTAAATCGACTGGACACCAATCATTGCTCTGTGACAGACACTCACTGTTCATTGAAACATACCATCTGTAACTTGTAGTCACAGATGCTTGTGTGCTGGAAATGTGTGCAGTGACATTAGACCCCACGACCAGTCACATAGCACATAGTCATTCAGGCCCTCTAAATACTTTGATCTCTGTAATAAGTGTGAGTATTGCACAAGTTCAAAAGTGATGCCTGACTCAAACACACCTACCTTTCTTGAGAATTTCAGTGTGTCAGAAAAATGTTACTGTTAATTAGGGATGCTAATATACACTTTAGCTTTGCTGCTCAGTTTAAATTAAATTTCGCAGGAGTGAAAGATTCATTTCAAAGGAGGTCATTCTTCTTATATGTTAATGAATCAATGAATCAATTCTGCAGCCCGTGCCTTTTTCAGCTGTGCTCAACACTATGCACCATATGTTTCCACTCCATTCCTGGTTAGTCCATCCACTCCTCCAGTTAAGATCCTAGACAGACAATTTGTGCAGTCCATTAAGGGCTTATGAATTGGATTTAGATCAGCGGACTGGTGTGAATGGAGGGTCTAAGCACACAAGCTGACAGCCACCACTCCCCACCCACTTTCTCACCCTGTGAACAGTGTTGGCTCGTCGTTGGCTCGCGTCTCAAACACACATACACTAACTCATTACCATCCGTAGCTCACAGCTCTATTCACAACACAGGCACAATAAAAACTTGGCTCTCTATCGACTGACATCTATTCTGTGCTGTACACAGACTTGTGCAGGGAGTACGATGTTCATTAAAGTGACAAAAGACGCTTTAATCTCATCACCATGCCACTGAATGACTGGGTTTCAAAGAAACATGTCCATGGACGAAAAAAATTCGAGTTGTGCCACTAATATGATCTTGTACATCCTGTGAACAGCTTTCAGAATGAACTTAGGTATGTGGAAGAGCTTGACACTTTGCTGCTTTTGATGTGCAAGTGTTACATGCTGCTCTACCTCTTTATATAGCAAGTGATGAAGGAAAAAGAAGAAAATTTATGCGTGCTTCAATTGCAAATGTTTTGTGTTTCTCATTTTTAGGCCTGTTTCATGTCCACAAGCCTTGCTCACTTACAAGTCTGACTGAAAACACACGCCTGGATAAGTATACATAACTAAATAATTTAATATCAGACCCTGCTGGGGGGGTTTACCCTAAAAATCATACACACGCATACACACACATGCTAGTACAAGTGCTCAGGTCCTGAGTCAATGTAAATATATACGCTGTTTGTGTTGATTTATTCACACTACAGACATGCTGGTTCAAAGTAATCCACATTATGTGATAGTAATTTATTTATAAGGCCAAGTTCTAAAATTCAGATCTTTAAATTGAATTATGTTGAATTATTATCATGTAGAAAGTGCTTAGATTCTAATGAATTGGACATGCATGATGAATGCTGAGTAAATTCCCTCCTGGCAGTTAAACTGTGGTCCAGTCTGTCTTTCATTTAAACAGCATGAACAGAGGGTGTGTTTGATAGGGCTTCCATTATTAGGGTTGTAAGATGAAACCAATGGAAAAACTGCCAGCAGCTAATGTGGTTTCATACACAGTCTTAATTACAAACAACTAGAATGAATTCATGTTTTAAACCATTTTAGTAAATATGTTCTCGCTGGTTGATTTTTGTCATGAATCCTAAAACTGTTGGAATATTTCTGAGAGCAGGGCCATTAAAAGCAGAGACAAACCATGCAGTGTCGCAAAAATGAACATCCCACCTATCACAAAAATGTTGAAAAATGGACAAGCAAGTATGAATACTGGATGTGCTGAAGTTAAATATCGGCAGTCGTGTCTGCGCACTGGAAAAAAAAAACTCAGCAGTAAATGTGAAATGAGAGCAGAACAAAGGGAATCTGGTTTGAAACATATTTCAGGATTGAGATAAGCCCGTTGCTGTAAAAGATGAGTCAAAAGGTTGCTTTGATATTGTCAAACCTATTGCGAGTTTGATGCAATCACCCTAGAAGTGTCTGTAGCTCTAGAGGCTTTAAATATTAATTTCACCACTTAAGATCCACTGATTCAGAGAGAAAGAGGAAGCCATAGGGCACTTAATGGGATACTTATCACACTTGCTCTGATAGGGCCAGTACTTATCTTGCTATTTAACACTTGCTATGCTCAGAAACAGGCTGTATAGCTTGTTTTTTTTTTCATCAACACTAGACTGAGACATCTGCTCTGGGTCTGCGAATGAGGAGGTTCAAGTGTTTTGCACTTTTATGCGTTTTCATTTCAACACATCGTTGGTGCAAAAGCAAGCACGAGTGGGAATGTGTGCGCAGTGTGCATGCGTGTGCATCTGTGTGTGGTTTAGTGCCTAACTGAAGCTGGATTTTTACAGTGGCCTGTTAAATGCCCAATATCAAAACTAGGCCCTGCAGAGCTGTCAGCCACACGGCAAGCATAGGCCTAATATCTCACATGGACTGCGGATTAGTTTCTGTCTATTGCTCAGGGTGAAATGTGTAATCTCATATCTGAGAAGTGGGAGGGTGTGGGGGAGGAGGAAGGAGTGGGATTCTTGCCATTAATGTCTAACCTTTTAAAAATGGATTTGAAAGTGTGACAAGATAAGGGGCTGAATGTGATCCTGAAAACGTCTCCACCCCGTGACAGGAAACAGGGAGAAAGGGACGGGGAGACAATCACTGTGTTCATTGTGAAATTAAACACACTGTGCTTAAGATGTCGCCTTTCATCTCATATCAAATGCATGTACGAAGAAGATTAGCTCTGGGTGGACTTAGCATACTGTATGTTCTGTGTTGGACCGATTAAATAAAGCAAACTATTTTGACAATGCAGTACAAAGTAAAACCTAAAACCTTTAAAAAAAAAAAAACTCCACCACTCATACAAGTGGCATTGAGGGTCCGTCATGGCTGGTGTCTTACTTTTACCTGGAAATATACGGCCTATAGCCGGCGTTGTTCCATTTAAATTTGTCTGGTAATCAGACAGCATGAGCTTGATGAGCCTCGCTAAATCACATTGTAGTGCAATGTGTTACTTTATCCTTTTATAATTATAAACAAATCCTTTTAAAAAGGCCAAAATCAATAATGGAATAATCCACTAACCAACAGTGTAAGTATGACCGGAGTCTGATGCAGCTCACAGCTCCATAAAATGTAATTATCATCCAAGACCGGATCTATAGCTCCATGAGGGTGTGCCCAGGGACAGTGCACTAATATGCTCACAATGAAAATGCTGACATATTGATGTGCAGCAAGGAAAGTTTTTCACTCAACAAGTGTAGTGTTCTAAGATTTGGTAATTAACATGAGATAACAGCCATATGACACCAGGTGAAACAATAAAGAATCACCAAAGTGATTAAAATGCATCTGGTCAGGAACATGAAAGCCCGTAACAATTTCAGCACCAACGACAGAAGATGCAGTACCCATACTTGAATTATGACCCGGCACACAATTTGCCTTGCAGCCGCACATGTGAGTAGAGAGAAAAAAGGACACTGCATTAAACAGAAAGACAAACCACTCTACACAAAATTGCAGAATCAAACTGAGCCAAAGAATGTGAAAAGAGACCCGATGTAAACATGGAGTCCAAAATGGACGAGATGGAGTCCAGCATGTGTGTTGTGGACCTGACCTGGCCACAACATACCACAGTGACTACATGACAGCAAAAGGTGCAGGGGGAGATGATATCTATAGATAGCTGATATACGTAAATAATGAAAAGAGGGCAAATAGTCTCAAGGGACTTGGCAGGAGGGTCAATTTTTCAAACATACACCGGATAAACAAAACAAAACAAAAAAATCACACCAGTTTGTTTGGAAGAAAAAAGTGGAAATTATGACCCGGCCAAGTACAGTATTTCTCAGGACTTCAAATAGAACACCTTTAGAGTATTTTAAAAGTAGAAGGTAGTGCAACAAAATCCCTCCAGCAAATACCAGCTTAAAAAACAGGAAGAATGTCAGAACAAGTCCCCACCGATTTGTGTTGGACTAGATCTTCAATCTGTCATCACAAATAAAAGCAGACATTCAAGATATTAAAAAAATATATGATAATGGAATCTCATAATGAAGGGCGCTCTGCCTTTTGTTGCACTTGGTTCTTTAATATTGATTGTTCATTTGGCTAAAAATAAATAAAATGTACTGTGGATTTAGACAATCATGGCATTAAATGTGGGTGTGCCATGACTTCTGCAGCGAACAACACAAGCATTTTTACACATTCTTCTCAAATGTGCTCAGCAAAAACTCAGTAAAACATTGACAGTTTAGTTTTATCGTTGACTTAGCGTCTTAGTAGCAAAAGAATAGTTGACGCTACCATTGCCCTTTAAGTTTGGACAGACAGATGGTAATATGCATATGCAAACACTGATGAGTATACACACTGTGAGCTCCAAGGCAGCACTAATACGTATCAGCCACATCAGCCAACACATCAGTGAGGTAGTTGGGGAAAAGAAGGTAAGCTTTTAAAAAGGTTAAAGTTTTCAGTGCCTGGCAGACTGGCAGTATGGCCTGCCCATGAAGACCCAATAACAACCTCTCTCACTCCTGGCCCACCATTACGGCATCTCCCAGATCAAATGGATGCCATCTGTCTGGCTGGTCTTCAGCAACAGCAGAGCAGCAAGCTGGTTGGCTGGCTCAGGCGGTCACATCCTGACTCATTCTTTTGCATACACATAAGCGCATTCTCTCCACCCCAGCCCGGCCCATCCCTCCACCCCCCTTTCTTGCAAACACACAGGCGCACACACAAACAGGTGGATGGAGCCAGACATGCAAATGTCCAGAGGAAAATTTTGAGAGATGGCAACTAGCATCTTGCTGGGAATGAGATGTAAACGATGATCGATGGTAGTATAGACGCTGGGCAGCGGATGTGAGATTGATCGGCCAAATTTTCTCAGTCTTCAAAAACGTGGCTGTCCCCTCCAACTGGCAGCAAGGTTTCGACAAGATCCACACGAACATGTATCTAATTGTCTTTGCTCTCATATTCAGCTACAAAGCATAGGCACAGGTATTGTTCCTGGTTTACAATAAGGGATTAGAAAAACTACTAAGTAATTTCCTCATGGTTCTTAAATGTTTTACACCATTATCAAAGTTAAACCTGCAATTTACGCAGTATTAATGTATCTACTTCTCTAGTACTGATTTATATCCTTCACATGTGCAGCATGAAAGTCCTCCTTTAAAACTACATAATCCCCTTGTGCTCATAAAAACGAATATGAGGCTGTTTTATTGCTGCTGTCCCATGTGTAAGAAACCTATTACGAGTGCCCTTGCAAAGAGTGGTGAGATCTGTACACCTTCCTCATCCAATTCACCTCAGGATAAGATGGTGTGTTTACAAGAGCCTACAAGACCGTACGAGGGGCTCGTATTCACCTTCCAATATCACCAAAACTACTAACATTAGCACAGCGCACCTCTGGCTACAGAGTGAGAAAGAGGTCCCCTCATCTCTGAGCACTGGTGTTGGATAACCTCTGCTCCGCACAACTGTAGGGCTCTCATGTCCTCAGGCTCCAGAAAATCTGCCTTCAGTGATTCTGTGCTGAAGAGGTACTCAGGTTCATCCCAGGTGGCTCCATCTTTTGTGGTTGTAGGTAAAATACTTATCACACTTACTTTTTGATACTGTGAGAATGACACTTGCTCAGTAGGGGGCTGAAATCCTGTTGTATACTTGCGTATGGTGTTTTGGTTTTGCTTAACTCATGTATGGGTCATTTGAGGCTGCAGCTAAAGATTTTCAAATTATCATGCATGCACTTAAATTAAACTTTCATGACAAAGAAATCCCCACAATGAGAAGCTAGGACCATTAAGTGCATTTTTATTTTGAAAAACATGTGAAACCTTTTTTTGAGGATTAATAAAACCTGGCACAAGTACTCCAGTGGTATGGGAATTACTTGAAGCAGAAAAAAAAAACTTTGACCAGGTGGAATGGACATACCTCTCTGAGGTTGTGGGGAAGGTGGGTTTCAGTAAAGACTCCATCTCACACATTGAACTACAGTGCTGGTGGAGTCCCGGTGGTATCAGTACAAACCAACAGCATGCAGTCTTTTTCTTTTTTTTCCCTTTGTCTCCTTCAACAAGACACGAAACAGGGCTTCCTGCTGTCGCTGCTACTGTTCGAAACTGCAGTAGAACACTTTGCCATCTGGCTGCATACAGAAGATTTCGAGGACATCGAGCCAGTGGGCACTATACACAATTATTGCATTATGTGGATGAGCTGCTTCCGTATATTTCAACTTCCTGTCGTTCTCCGTGTACTGGAGCAATTTTATAAAATGTGTAAAACTTCTGGACATAAACTGAGTTTCTATCTACTATCACCTAGTTAATTCATTTTTTCCCCCTTTATTTTGATAAAGACAAGAAATCTGGAACCCTTTTCTGGATTTCACCTGTTCAGGGTGATTTTTATTTGTAACCCGCTTGTGTTCATCCATCTTTACTTGATTATTTATTCATTATTACTTGTTTATTTATCGTTACTATAACCATTCCAGCCTTTGATGACCCCAGCTTTGATTAAAACTGAATTCATAAAGTATAAGTTGTCAACTCCAACTCCAGTGATGATTAATAGAGACAAGTTAAAACATTTACACATAGCCAAACAGGAGAGGATAAAAAGTCGCTGATGGAGAGGCGTATTCCCCAAAAGCAATAATGCTTCTAAAACACGCTGACATAAACTTTATTCCCACATCCCTTTATCTTTATTTGAGGCATCTTTGTGAGCCAGAGCCGCAGTTAATTTTAAGATTGATTTGACATTGTAAAGTTTGTCCTGCAAAGCAACTCAAGATAAGTAAATAAAAATGATGACACGGCATTAGATAAGAGTGGTGTGCGCTGTAAAATGATTTGGTTTATATAAACTAGGCATAAACAGAAATAAATCAAGTGTTTCTCTAAATGGCACTGCTGTTATTCTGTAGGAAAAGTCAACACCACAGAAGATCCCTGCTGTGTGTACACAGTTATCAAAAAGCCAAGGTAAAATCTAACAGAGGGTCAGAGGTTTAAAATGTGACAAAACATTTGTACCTTAGTGGCCATTTGAATAGATATGACAGAGTTTCATGTGCATATAATACACAAACAACTACATGCAGCTCCTCAAATTTTGGCAGGGTAGATATAATGATGTCAGCGCACAAACAAAAATCCTCAAAATCAAACCGATACTTCTCCTCTCTAATGAGTCGCTCTTCTTCAGCACGACGCCCCTCCCTCCTCCTCTTAACCGGCGAAATATTCCTTTGCATTCCCCTACCCTCCGGTGTATAACACCAACTACATTACACCAGTGGAACAAATAGTTGTAGCTCTCTGAATATGTACCCCCTTAAGCTTGCCCCAGCTGCAGCTGTGGGTAACGTTTCCCAGTTGCTGAAGAGCCAAGAGAGAAAAAAAAGAAAGACTACAATGCTGTCTGCCTGCCTGCCTGTCTGCCCTCTCATGTGAATCATATACAAAATTTCAATAACATCACCACAGCAACATGTTGCTGCACAGAGACCCGGCCTCGTGTGTCTGCCCTGACAGCATGAACGCAGCTCCTCTACAGCCCAACGAACTCTGAGAAGCAGCACCTGAAGCCATTCATGTTACAGTGATGCACTGGTGATGTCATATATACAATATGTCACACTAAAGCATGTGTGCAGCTGATAGGGGTGCAAAAAAACAAAATAAGTGGCTGAGATAGTGAACGGGGACTGTGGCTAATGCTTCATCTCTGCGCCGCACATACATTCTGCAAAAACAGCCAAAAAAAAATAAAAGAGAGAGAGAGAGAGAGAAGAGTATAGCATGAGAGCTAAACAGAGGTGAAGTCTACCAAATGTATCGCAAAACATTTCTGTGTTTTCTGCGGTTAAATCAAAAAGTTACACTCTGACTGCACCTCACAAGAGGGGGAGTCACGTAGAGATGGGAGAGCAGCTCTGTGTAAGGCTTGCACTTAACAATACAAGGGGAAGAGGCGGAAAGCAATACTAAAAGCTAATATACAGTAAGTGAGCCAGAGGTACTTCTCTCTTCAGCGAAACATCACACTGCTACTCCACTTCTTTGCATCTGCTGAGAGTGAAACTGAAGCCCTTGATCCTGACGAGAGCAGAACACATTGGCTCAGCTCTGAGTACGTACACACACACACACATACACAGGAGTCTAGGCCATCAATAGGAGTAGAAATAGGGAATTGCTTTTATAAAAAGAGAAATAAAGCAGCATTTGGCTTGTCAATAGGAAATGTTTTTTGCCTGTTTCCTACCTCACGTTACAAATGGTTAATATTAACCTGCACAGCTTGTTTTCGGCCAAATATTGACCACTGACATGCAAGTTCAACTTCCCATGATGCAAGGGACTGAGAATATTTTTGCAGTCAGACTTAGACCGATTGTCCCACAAAAGTAAAAAGCTCAGCAGCTACATTTTTTTAAAAAAAGGGATCTTTTTGTTTGTTTTTCATGGAGGAGCTTAAGCTCACAAGCCTTGATGTGGATTCAACTCCACAAGGACAGGGGAAAAACATACTATGATAAAAGATGAGGTGAGGGATGCAGTTATACATCAGTACAGTTCCAGCACTTTTTATTTAGCATGCATGCGTGCCTTGCAGTTTATGCCTTGGAGGGGGCTGAAATCCTCAAGGACGGAGAAAAGATGTTATGATCAAAGACGGCATGTGGAAAGGTATTCAGCTCTAACAGCTCAGTTCCAATAACACTCCTATTTTGTACACATGTATGCCATCCTTTTTTTTTTTTCCTTTTCTTTTTTGATACCCTGGGGGAAAAGGTTGAACAAGTTCTTTAAAGCAGACATTAATCCTCATTTACACTCAACTCAGAAAAACTTACAGAAAGCAGGTCAAAAGGTCTTTTTGTTGGAAAAGCCAAGAAGCTCATACCACTTAAACCTCTGGGATGAGAGATGAGGAAAAAAAAAATCTTCCTGGCTGTCCCGAGTCTTAATCATATTTTCTAGCAAATACATGCTGCCTACTTTGCTGAGTTTCCCAAAATAATTGAAGTGAAACATGTCTCCTTTTTTTGGGCGATGCCACGGAGGAAACTGACGCATAGAAGAGTCTGTGAGTGAACTAACAGGACTGGGATAAGACGGCTCTGCAGCTAATAGGTAGACGAGATGTCCGGTGAATGACAAAGACAAAGAGCGTTAAAGTGAGGAGGGAGATAGTGTGCGGGAGAGAAAGCTCCTCTGGGTCATTAGGCTACAGACAGACACATGCAGGTGCCACCCCATCCTTCATTCTTTCACTCTCCTGGCCAACACACACCGAGCGGGAAGGTATGAGGGCACTGAGCCATGTTCAGTGAACCTGACATGCGCTGGAGATACTGTGGAAAATGAAGATACATTGCAGGTCCAGCAGATACTAATTGTCCTCCTACGTTTTCAACAGTCTGTCACCACTCTCACCATGTACAGTACAAGTGACTGGCACATTTAATACAAGACACAACAGTGTGAAAACCGCAACATGGTGGCGATATGGAATGAAATAAGATATCCTGTCTATTTATTCAGGCATTTGGCAGTGCTCGTCTCATGTGTCGCATTCTGTGTAGCAGTGATAAACAGTTAACTGTGACATCTCAACCTAACTTCCATTATTAGAGCGTCTGCTGTCAGATAAAGCTGTGATAAGACAATACAGTGCTGCCTCGGCACAGCAGCCACATTCATCCAGACACATCAGACAAGACAAATAGACCTCAGCTAATGCTGACGGAGCACCCTGGGTGGAAAATTCAGACAGACTTTCAATCATACCTTTGACAAGTGGGAACATAGTCAAGCGAGAGGATTTTCTGTTTCCATAATTCCAAGACCTATAATCCATTTTTGTCCCCTGCCAGGGCTCAAATGAATGATTCACTGGGCTGAACTGAGAAAGCAGGTAACCTTGGAAACAAATTGAATATAGGCATCTCAAATTTCATATTATTAGGAGTGTGAAAACAAATCTGAAACACAGAGCATGCAAAGATGACATGGTTTTCACACATTTCATGAATGTATGTAAGTGAGGTGTGTTGACAATTAAAGGGGCAACATAATGGGTGGAAAATGAACTTTAACCTTTAAACTGCAATATGTAATTTCTTTAGCCACTTGGGGGTGAACTACAAACACAACGTGAATATCCTGAACCACACAACATAAGAGTCCATGACACTAAACTCTGTGAGCTGACTGTCACTGCAACATCCCATAGAGCTGAGGGATACTGCAGAGTCGGCTAATAACTCTTGATGGGTTCATCGCTGTGACCCACCTCTTTCACAAGTAGTGATGTGATCAGCTTGGAAGACATTCAGATTTTTGGCCATTAATCTCTCAGAGGCTAAAATGTCAGTGAACAAGGAATTTATCAAAGCAAAGCAAGGGCAAAAGTTGAAATCCAGTATCAATGATTCCATCTGCATCTCTTACAAAATGTCAGAAATGAAGCCAGAATAGATGGAAACCTCAGTAAAATATTCACCCGGAATGAGAGAAACAGCTACATGGCAAAGACAATGGAGGTCATCATGTAAATTTCCTTTGGATTCTTTTGGCTGCCTGCTTATAATTCCAACACTTCGGCTTAAAGCCATGCTAAAAATAATGTATGTTTTACATACTCCGTTAAAATGTTTTACAAAGTGCAGAGTGTAAAAACAAACACACACAAGGCAAAAAACAGACAGGTGAAATGTGCGAGGAGGTAAATTAGCAGTATGGTTAAGACAACCTAATTTGACTGCCACTGAGTAAATGAGTTGTTGGGGCAAAGTGAGTCCTCTGCAAACAAAACACTCAATGAGCTACATTTGTCCCCTGCAGTGGTTTTAAATGATGCCACAAGGTAGCTGTGCTGCATCACAATTACCTGGCAGTGTCTCTTTGCTCCATTAACATAAGCAAACTATTTCACTTCACTGAGACGCCACTAAAGAGCTTGAGGGGCAGGGAGGTGATAGAGAAGCTGCATGCTGCTGTATGGATAAAGATGATGGCGGTTGACGTAAAAGTAACTTTCTGTGGCTCTGAGTAAAACTGATGTGTTGTAGGGAGCTGAAATAAATAAGACCTGACAGAGAAAGCACACACCAGTTACTATAAACTAGATGAGAATAGGTCGTCTGTGTGGTGCATCTCAAGGTATTGGTGGACAGTTGGGTTGTCTGGACACACTTCGCAGTGTGTGACTGGTTGTCTATTTTCATACTCTTCAATTTAATGAAAATAATTGGTGGAATGAGCCACCTGTTGTAAATAGCACCTGTACACTCCTGCCTGGCACAATTATCTGAGATCAGACAAGAATAGGAGCTAATGTGATACCATCTAATCTCACTCAAGAAGGTAGAAAATGCACCAGAGTGCATTCACTTAAAGGCTTGTGATGAGAAAGACCGCTGAGTACATAAATACTAATGACACGGCAATATTGCCACAGGTTGAAATGTAATCTGTTTGCAGAGCCTGAATGTGAAACACTGAGAAAAACAGAGGTAATTTCTCACTGGGTGACTCACTTATCACAGTCAAATACACTGGCAAACAACATCCTAATTGACCATTTACTAAACCCCACCCCAAAACACATCTGAGTGACCGTAACTGAGAAAAGCAGCACCCAGCAAGATTTTATTAGGAGCTATAATCTGGATCTAACCAGTTTGAACTGTGGCATCTTTTTTTTCTTAAGCAGACAAGAGCAAAAGTGAAACATGAATGGATTGAGCAGTGTTTGTCTATTCCAACATAACCATCAAAGGTTAACATGACTGGTTAACAAGCTTAATAGTGTAATCAAAAGGCAAAGGGAGTGTCAGCAGCTATGTAATGTTAGAAAATACTGGATCCATCCATTGAATGGGAGTTTAAATCATAATAGCATATTTACAGTTGTGGCATTAGCTTATACTGGCTAGTTACAGATGATTAAAACAGCCAAAAACAACTGACAAAATCAGTTTGAAATCGAAGGCCCCTTGTCTTAATGATTGTTGAAAAATTCAATTGCAATGCAACCGCAGTTAACACATCATTAACGTCCCCTGAGAGGACGGATACCTTGGCTGGCACTTGTCAACTAAGGTGTCAGGGTTTAGTTAGCAGGCAGTTAAATAGAAACACATGCAGGAAGTGGTGAATGAAGAGATAATTAAAAACTCCTGGTCAGGTTTCTCAGTGAAGCTCACCTTTAAGTGAATATCTGATTATGTGTGGAGGAAAGTCAAGAAATGGTACACAGGCCATAGAAACTGCCAATTCAACCTCCACTCTCTCCACTCTTGCCGGCCATAAAACGCAGTGTAATAGGATTCCTAAGCTTTTCCAGTGACTGCTTCCACTATCACACAGACATTTAAGTGCACTAATCCATGACAAATTGTCTCATCTGATCCATGACAAATCGTCTGAGGGGCCGATAGAGACGAGGAGATGGAGAGAGGGAGGAGGGGGTGGGAAGCACAAGAGGATGGGGGGCTGAGGGAAGAGGCCAGGCACGGAGAGAGTGCTGCTCGGCACTTGAATGATCAGGCAGGTATTGCCCAGTTCTTTTTTTTTCCTTTTTCTTTTTTAAAGGTTGCTTTCATTAGCTCAAATGACATGTGCACATGTGTTTGAGTGTGAGATGACATAGCACCGATGAGCTCTCTACCAAAAATCACAGTTTTCAAAGCAATTATAATCCCATGTGGAGGTAGATTATAGGATTTGAGATCCTCCGTTGGCAAAAAGCAGGATTTGTAGATGTCATATTCACAAAATGAATTCTAATTAAATTTGTGCCATATATGATTTATGACTTCCATCACCCCTTAGTTGTATTTATCTCCAAGGGTAGTTTTACATGATACACACATACATGCATATGCAGACAAACAGCACAGTTAAAAAAAAATTATAATAACAAAAAAAAAAACATGGCAACTCGCAGCCTCATAAAAGGTTATTCCACAACCTTGAACAGTAATGATTTGGATATGTATGCATGTGTGTGTGTAAACATGTGCTTGTGGCTGATACAATATTTCCACATGAGCTGGAGCTGCCAGCCAGATCAAACAATTCCTTTTCATCCACTCTACAAAAATATGATTAAGGCATCATCCATTCAGATGACTGCAATTTAATTGAATGTTCTTTCACCATCCGTTCTCACACTAATTAGTCCTCACAGTTTAATGGGGATGTAAATAAAGCTGATTTAATGGCAAAACAAAAACACATAGAGCCTATACGGACAGCTGTTGTTGTGGATGGATCTGCCGCTCACACTGTAGAAGCTTACACCTCCACAGTGGCGAAGCAGCAAGATTACCACTTTGAAGATGACTGTGTAAGAAAAAAAAAAAAAAAAAGTGCATTCTCACTTCTGTGTTTCTGCCACCAACACTGAGCTATTGTAACGAGGAGTCTGAGAGCTATGAAAATGAGTTGCGAATTGAAAACAGTGTGTGCATTCAGTTTGTGAGGCACTGAAGCTAATTTCTTAACATTTGCAAACACTGCCCCAAAAAAATCATCAATCTTGTGAGGCAGCTATCCGCCCAGCGATGGAAAGAACGAAAAAAAAAAATCAATTCATGCTGTGTGTATGTATGGCTTCCATACTTCCACCCTGTCCTCATTTACCAAAAAAGACAGCAATCCTAAATCAAGCTGAAGGTTTATTCTAACACCCCGTATATTGTCAGATTTCTCTCTCCTCACAAAACCCCAGTCCTTAGATCTGAAATTAAATACTGGTACTTCAATACATACGCATGATCACACTGTTGCTCTTGTTTGACCATCTTGGCTAATCAAAGTAATTGCATCTTTTCATTCACCTCAGTGAGTTTCCTGCACTGAGGGAGCATTGTGGCATGCTAAACAATGAGCTCATTAAAATGCCTCCCAATCATCTGTGATCAGACCATACAAGAAATAAAAACATAAGAGCAGCTCCACAGTCTTACTTATCAGCCTTTTCAGCAAGTCCATAACCCATTTTGTGCCGTCATGTAAAACATTTCTCATGCACATGCAAAATCAGTCTGCCTATGGCTGCCAGTCAATGCTGAATCACATTTCACTGCAAGCCTTTGATCATGATGTTCTCTCAAATGAGCAGCGGGTAACTTCCACAGTAAGTGGTTTGATAAAGTGTGAAGCGGAACTGAAGTAACGTGTGAAGTGATGTCCACATCACTGCCTCGCCATCATGGCTGACAAAAAAATAAATAAAAATAAACAGTCAAACAAAACACCAACACTGCCAGACTGCTAGTGTAACAGGCTGGTAGAGTTAGTTTTACAGCTGCACCTGGAACAGGGTTTATGCTGCTCTGTTAGATCTGAGTCTCTCTTAAACTGTCCTGTCGTAATAAAACAAAGTAGCAGCTTAAGTGTTGTTACATTTAGATGGCCCCACTGGGAACTGATATGTTATGAACAAGACTACTGCATGCATGCTACAGCTGATCAAGTGTAAATAAATACAGTACCTTAAAGGGCAACTTATCAATAATACTGTCTTACAATCTGTGGAGTCAACACATTAGGGAGCACTTTCATTTTAACGATGGAAAACGCCAAATGTACAGTAACTACCAGCAGGAATACACCAACAGTGTAAACTGGTTGCACTTTTACTGACTTGTGATGGAGTCCAATACTACGTGCTGTCAAGAGTGGCCTGATTCGTGCGGCTGCCGTCTTGGCACTGAGCACTTGCGCACGCTGTGTTGGCAGGTGGGGAGAGTGCAGAGCTGAGGCTTGTGTGTGTCATGTCACATTCAGCTCATCTGTCAATGTAGTGGATTATTTCTTGAGAGACCAGAATTGGCTGCCCAGAATCAGGCCGCCATCAATCTTCGGCCGCCAGAGCCGGATGCAGGGGAAGGCTGTGTGAAGCGGGGGCTCATGGGAAAGAAAGCAGTGCCGCTTCCTGAGCAGGTGACGAAGCAGTCAGGCAACTCGTTACTCAATCTCCGGCTCAGTGGTGACTATGCCGATTTGTCACAGAAACATTCAGAAAAAACAAATAAATGTGATCTTGGAACTTTGTCTCTGCAGTCACATTTTGTGTATGCAAGTGACACCATTGGTGGAGGAAGATAAGCAGATTTCTCAACATTGTTAGATGCTTCACCAGGCCAGAGGATTACATCTGTACCTGGTTCAACATGACCTTCTCTTCCCCTCCTTAGATACCCACACAGCCCCTTGTCTGTGTATCTTTGTCTATGTGGGATGGTTTGTGAGTTTTTGTACCACTCAAGACTCTCAGACAGTTGGCTGGGCTGTGTGCCAAGATCTACAGAAACTTATTTCAGGACATGGTTTCTTCTACAAAATACCAACTCAACGCTCCCTGTTGCAAGACTTAGCATCTGACTCACCAGCAGAAAACACAGAAGCATAGTGGGACAGAAGCTTCTTCATTAAGTCATCAATACATTATAATATGGTTTAAAGATAATGAATCAATACTCTCAGAATGGATGCATGAATCTGAGATAAAGCACTACTTCTATTCATTGTATTATCTGCATTTTTCAAACCCACATGATATGCTTCACCCAAGAAAACAATTTACATCTTAATTTACAGTATGGCATACAGTACACTGCAGCGCATCTTATGAAGACACAGAAACATTATTTGATTACAGAAAACAGCAAAGCATGAAAACCGATGGATTCTTCAAGGCAAGACATCTCTTTTTTGCCACGTCCTACATATCCATATCTATTTATATCTGAGGGCTCTGGCCTCAATGAAACCAGAGAGCTTCTCAAATTATAAAATCAATTCTAATTCAAATATTCATCATAGCATTTCAATTCTGAGAGAGCAGTTCTGGTTAAATCGGTTAACGCTACTCCACGGCTGAGTAAGATTGATGTCAGCTTAATCCTCTTAAAAAAAACATGATATACAGTAAATTGTACAGTTGCCGAGCAGCAGCGGAAAAAAAAGGAGAAATGTTTTCCTTTTGAGCACGGAGTTGTAAAACATCATAACGTACCCTAGGATCATGACTGTCAACACCAATTATGGCTGTCATATATTACAGTTTGTTTGATATTTAAAAGTTTTCCAGAGAGTACTTGTGCTAAAAGAACATAACAGGCTCAGTGAGAATGCTGGTATATTAATTGCCATCTTTTTTTTTTAATTATCTCCTAATGATGCATAAAACTGAGTGTCCTTTATTTAAACCTGCCCAATAATCTAAAATGACACATGAGACTGTGAAAGATCAGATCAACCGAGTGTGATCTTATCTTTCATAGTCTCATATAAGTTTGCATCCTCTCAGACCTGACCGACCATGTCCTGAACACAGCTCTGGTATCACCCAAGGACCCATGAAAATCCCACATCATAATGGCCTCACTGAGAGAATGGTTTGAGAACATGCAAGTGTGTTCATGTCCACAGTGTCAGAAAGTGTGAGTTGATCTGTCTGACAGGAAAGCTTCCAGAAGACTCTCAGCCATAACCATCCTTTGCCTGGATGACTCTTCCAGATCTGCGCTGGTGGCTGGTGGTGGTGGTTGAAGAGGAGGGGGACTTTTTTTTTTCCCCCTCTTCTTCCCCCTTGGGACCACTGCATTATTCAAAAGACACTTACTGAGCCTTGCACTTCCTTGTACATCTTTGGCACCAAGCTCGACTTGCCAACCAGACAAAAAAAAAGAAAAAAGAAAAAGACAGAAAGAAAAAAAAAAGAATGGGAAAAAAAAACAAGAAAAACTGGAATCTAGCCTTTAAAAATTCATTCAGAGCTCTCTGTCGCTCATCCCTCACCCTCTTGTTCCAATTAACGGGACCGGGATACTTTGAAAACTTTCCATCTATCATAGCTGGGATTTTCATGTGTCAGCTGTTCCACAGCAAAAGTAAGCCACATCTCCGACATGCTGCTTAAAGTCACCAATGTTTAACACAAGCATGGACAATTCAGCGCTGGATTTCTCCTCCTCACGCTGTGTTTCAATTACCGTCTTTTAGCTTAGCGATGCAACGCACAAAGAGAAGCAAGCAGAAGATAGCATCAATGTTTAACGGTCGCCTGGCTTTTCAGAGAGCCACACTCTGCATGAGGGTTCAGCATGGGAGTCACGCTCGCTGTTAGAAGCTTAAAGAAAGCCTTTGCTTTGCTTGAAAAAACCTTTGCCTGCCCTGTTACACTCCCACATACACCATAAGAAATGCTGGTAAGCTTTCTCATAATCAGAGAATTAGAGGCGCCTCGGCTTCTACCCTTCCCCTTTTGCCCCTACAGTGCGGAAGACATTGAGCTTAATTGCCAAACATTTCCAGTGCAAGAGGGAAACATAATTGTCATTTCCATCTAAGCCACAGTGATCAAAGCTCTCTTGGTTACCAGCACAGTAATGGGGATTTTTGCCTACAGCCTGTCCTACTCGTAACAGTCTGCCAGCAAGATTCAGGGTGCAGCAGTCAAGAATTCCTCATCGCACACAGAAATCATACCCCTACCAGCAAAATCACAATGTTTGAAGATGAACTTTGTCTAACAGGGCTTCCGCGTTCAGGTTTAAATATGAGCATGCAGCTCAGGCACAGAATCAAAGTCAAACAACAATATTACTCCCATAAATAGTGCAAAATGTGCACAGGGAGATAGATTTGAGTATGACTAAGTAGAAGTACGTAACATGCAATTAGAGGCACAATTAGTAGTCTTCCCCTTTGCTTATCTCCTATGACTGTGAGCATGGTGAATCATCATGTTACAGTATAGAGCTGTGGCGAATCATTCTGACTTACTGCAGCAGCCTCTTTCTGTTGCCGTTTTTAAAACAGCCAAAGCCGAAAAGTGCTGCCCCATCAACAGAGCAATGTTTCATACTGTAAGATTACGCCGTGAAGCTGAAATGTGACAAAGAGACACACATACCTAGGGTGAGAATGTCAGTGCGACCGGGTCGGGCCACATGGTGCTGCTGGATGGTCTGGTAGAGCGTGGCCTGGCACAACAACAGGAAGCCCAGGCTAATCCACATGGCCAACAACCAGGACATGGTAAGGCCGAGTCTACAGGACAGTACACAGTGGGGGGCAAGAGAAGCACAGAGGCAGTTGGTATTACAGCATGTCCACACACACATTTACAACACACACATAATCTTTAATTCAATGTTTCAAACAAGAGACAGAGACAAACGTACTGACACATCCTCTGAAACACTAACTTGAAATATTTAGACCAAGATGTCTCCAAAAATTATTTATTTACACGCACGTCCAGGGGTGTTTTCTTATAATAATGCCAAGAATGAAAAGAAAAAGGCAAGACAGAGGCTTCAAGGAAAAAACCCTGCAGACAAAAGACTCAAGCAAATGATCAAACACAAATTTAATCTCGTCAATGTTTGCCTTGTCCAAACCCTCCCTTGTCTAAAAGGACTGGTACCGCACCAAAATGACTGATGAACCGCAGGAGGAAAACATCCTGCTTCACGCTTTTTGGCAGACAGATAATTTTATAATGAGCTATGTCTCCTTACAGTGCCGTTAATACCATCACCGGAGTGCTGAATACTGTACAAAGTTTCCAATACTCTGCATTTATACGCACAAACAGCCTTTTTTGCAAATTTGTTCAGTGACTGCCTAATGGCTGGTGAGGCCCAGCATATGGAGACACGCCTTAGCCCTCTCTGAATAATGAGGCTCTCCTCCTTTCCAGGTGTTATTAGCACCTCTCTGCATTCAGGGCCCCCACAGTGGGAAATTTAAAATCCATCTCCTCCACCTCCTCTAAAACAACTTGCTGTTCAGGCTCCCTGCCTCAGCCGCCTCTAACTGCACATCTCCATCTTATTCACTGAGACTGTTTATGGCTGTTTGGAAAACATAATCATTTTTGTGAGGAATATTTTCACCTCAGTCACTGGCTCTATCGCTCAGATAACACACGCTCTGGCTGCACTTGCTTTATGCTTCTCACTTTCCTGTGAGATTGTGACTTTCTGTGCGAATATAATGCTCAGTGTGAATCTAACACTCCTTTAATGTTTGATTCCGCCATATCTTAAAACACAAGAGAGTATAAAGCGGAATGAACCCCCATGGGGTCTGTTCAATAACGACTTCAAACATCATGAATTTCACGTCAGAATAAGGTGTCTGTATAGATATAAATGAAGAAAGTGCCATGACAGCAGGCCTGATCCTGTGGGTTATTTCTACAAAGCAATGCCACTGCTTGCTTGTCTGTTTGCTCAGACTAGACTCACTGTGTGTTTGGAGCGTCAGAGATTAAAGCCATTAGGCTGCTAAATGTTGCCCGTGTGTTCTGTGCCCTCAGTGACATTGAAACTGCTTAATATTCAGCGAAAATTAAGCATATTATTATGAACAGCACATTGTAAATCCCCACCCCTGCACTAAATCCAACATAATCCGCGTTTTTTTTTTTTTTTTTTTTGTGGAAATGTGAACTGGTCCCACGAGTGTGTTTTCTTTAACCCACACAGTGTTCCTACTCGCTAATACTAAAGAATCGACTAAAGAACTGCATATTGCTGAGCTCCTCCCGGTGATCGGAGATAGTGCGGCTCTTACCAGCAGCGTTTCACCGGAGGTGAAGAATCACGGCAGACTTTGAGTAAAACGAGCGAGCGTCTCATTTTCAAACAACTTCAGAGGAGAAGGAAGCAGCTTTGAAGAAAGGAGGAAGCCAACTCTTCTTCTTAGAGCCTCGTTTCTTCTCGGCGCGAGTAAGCTTTGCATAAACAGACTCCCTATGCGATCGGCGGAGACATGTTCACGGTAGTTTACTCTCAGTTTTGTGGTGCCACGCAAACCTCCAGAGCAGCTCCACTCCGCGTGACTGTGGAGTCCAGCGTGGAGTGGTCAAATGCGGTGGAGGAGTTGAACAGCAGACACACCTGCAGGCGGAGGGGACGCTGGTGCACCTGCGCGCACCATCGATTTTTGCTAAATTAGGCTCGTTTTGTTTCCTTCACTCTTCTTCTTCTTCTTCTTCTCCTTCCTGTTCTTCTTCTTCTTCTTCTTCTCCTCCTTCCTGTTCTTCTTCTTCTTCTTCTCCTCCTCCTCCTCCTTCCTGTTCTTCTTCTTCGTCTTCTTCTTCTTCTTCTTCCCGGACACGACTTGAGCGACGCTGACTCCCTCAAAACGTACATGTCACACAGTAGTCAGGTAACACTCAGGGTGAAATGTCTCTACATAACAGCTGCGTTCTCAACTTTTTGCATTATATTGGGTGCACTCACAGTGTCTATTTCAGGCTGCTGTCATGATGCTGTGTTTGAAACTTATGTAACATGGTAAAAAAAAAAATGTTTGTGTGCAGGATATTTTTTGCAGCTGTTTTTCATATTTCAGTTCTGCATGCACTCTGAGCTCAGACATCTTAACTCAGATCAGACATTTTTTTCTACAAGCAGAAGCCTGTTCTGTGGGAAATGTTTCCCTAACATTC
>OMNW01009289.1:39217-77470 GCA_900303245.1 Selene dorsalis
CCCCTCCCATCCCATCCCATCCCATCCCATCCCCAATCAGCAGAGGTATTCCTCGAAAGTCCCACACCCTTACCTGAGCAGTGCGTTCAGGAGAAAAGGAGCTCAGTCAGAATCACTGCCTGCCCAGCAGACTCACTCCTCTGTCTTAAATCCATCCATACTTTGAAGCCAGGGATTCCCGCGCCAAATCCCAGTAGTCAGACAAGGCGAACACAACGCACAAAAGGAGGTGAAATGCTGTTCTTTTCCTCAGTATTCCCTCCTTCTCACCCCTGCTGCTCAGTCCCTTTTGAAATCCTTGGCAACACAAACAGCAATCACCAAAAGCAAAACACCCAGGGGTCTGTGTCACAAACTGGCCAGCATTTGAGAAATGGGAGGCAGATCATTTCACTGCTGTATCAGCCACATACGTGCAGATCTCCTGTTCCTCTCCTTCCTTCAGTCTGTGTCCCTTCTCCGTCAGTAGAACTCCTCTGTTGTGGTGACAGGGAGCTAATTTACCCCCCTCACTTGTCGTCTCCTTCTCACGCGTGCAGCGGAAGGCTCCAGTGGAATGACTGCTCTGTCTGCTCTTGGCTGCGTCCCCCCATTGAGAAGCTGTGCTGATAGTGTGAGCCTCAGTGCTCTCTCCAGCGCACTAAGTAGAGTCTGTGTCAGAGAGGCAGAGCGAGTGTGTGAGTGAGCGTGCATGCGTGTGTGTGTGTGTGTGTGTGTGTGTGTGTTTATGCGTGTGTGTTACAACGTAGACCAGCTGGGAAGAGAGAGAGAGAGAGGGAGAGAGCTGAGAGAGAGTCAGATCACATGTCTTAAAGTAAGACTGCCCACTCCTGCATCAAGACTTCATCAGCAAATGAAGCATTCTTTATTAACCCACAGCTCTTTATATCCCAACCTCCTATCCACAGCATCATGAGACATGCAAGTGTAGCCCTCAGCTCACTTTGTATGTGTCTGCATGAGCGTGTTGGAGAGGATGTGGAGGGAGGATGACTGAATGTGCCTCTTTTAGTCATCAACCTCAAGCGTTTGAGTGAAATACGCTCCAAGCACAGGACTTTTAATAGAAGGCAGCATGGCTCGTCTGAGCTCTGCGATCACCAGATTATCCATCACTCTGCTCTTTCTACCTGTTTTTTTCTGGTGATGAGTGTAGGGATTGTTTTTGCGCCCAGTTTGTTGGATTTTTTTCCTCCGCTGAAACAAACTTGTATTTGCAGTGGCAGCCTGAGAGAGTCTGTGAGCATCCCTTTGTCACTTGCTCACTAACTGAATCTGCTGGCTCTGACGGAAAGATATCCACTGTGTTTTGTATGTGTGTGTGTGTGTGTGTGTATGTGTATGTGTGTGTGTGTTTCCACTGTGCCTCAGCCATGCAGGCAGGTGAGAGCAACTGTTCTTGTTTGTGTGGAGTATGTTTCCCCCCCAACACATATCCTTCCATATGGAGGAGCTCCCCTGTAACTCATTATGGTGTTAACCAGAGATTTACAGTAGATGCCAATCCCACGCACCTGCCATGGCTGACTCACTCACAGTCTGACATTTTATAGAATATGAACTCGATCCTGCTCACAACAATACACAGCTGAGGGGCCAAATAAACTGGCAGACAGTGAGGATGGTGCTGGTTCTGTGGGGGAGTACAGACAGATGAACCTAATGAAGAATATCTGGATAAACTTTGTCTCGGAGCTGTTAGCTGAGCCCTGTTTTCTTTGCACGCTGTGATTTGTGTGCATACAGTGGATTTGTGTCTCCGTGAGCTGTTGTGCAAAATGATCAGGTTCCTGATTGGTCTGCCATTATCCACTTATCCAGTTTGGTGGCTTTTTTTTTAGGTGGCCCTTCAATTTCTGGTCACTGTGTCATGCCACAGGGCATCCTGGACCATCCCTGCTGCTGCTGTTGCTGCTACTGCTGCTGCTGCTTCGCTTCAGCTTGTTCTTCATATGCCATAGGGTGATATGACAGCCAGATGCACACAGCCCCACAGAGTCACAATCTGCAGGGGAGAGAGGGACTGAAAGCAGAAAAACATAGAGTAACGAAATGGAGGAAGAGATGTGTGGGGAGAATTTATTATTCCCTCTGTAGAACTCCTTAAAGTGTGATGTGAGTACCTGAGTGGGTAAAATAGTAGCTGTTAACAGAGACCTCCTCTTATGGCTGAGGCAGGAGAAATGACAGTGGTGTGGGTAGTAATTGCTGGATGTGTTTTTAGCCATGTTCTGGTGTGTTTTTGCCTTTGGATTTTGTCCATTGTATTTACATAGCTCCGTTACAGTCTGATGGGACTGCAGTTATGAATAGTGAAGCTGCCATCTGGATCTCTGTTGGGTTAAGCGCACCACATGTTAAGTGACCAGATTCACATTAAGGAGGAACTGCAGAGTAATTACCATATTGATTAGTGTTTCTAAACTGTCAAGTTATATTTATACCAAATGGCTTGATTACCAATAAAGAGGCTTATTAGTATTATTGCATATTTGTTGATATTTCCTTTTGTAAGGAGCGTTAATAATATCCACGCTTGAATTTCATTTTGTCTTCAACACTTAATGTCTTTATGATCTGTCCCATTAGACTGAGATGAAGGCATGAAATGAAACAGGCCCACAAACAAGCCTCTGAGGAGAACTTAAGATTGAAGGCATCCAATTACTGCATGTTCCTTTCAGCAATGTGCAATACCAACACAAGTCTCCCTTTGTATCTTAATTTTTTTTTCCCCTGATGTTAATTTGTGCCGTTCTCTTATTTCTCATTCTGTGTCAGACTGAGCTGTTAGGAGAACAGTCTGGACAACAGAATTTCACAGCAATTTTGGATTGTTGTTTGTCGTTGTCCTGCTCTTCTCGGTCTCCCTTCTCGGGGGCTTCCATCATTTCCAAACAGCTGTTACTGTCGCCTGTGCCAAGACCTAACCACAATCGACCAATCGCTGGCCAGCTCTGTGTTTGGGTCTGGGCAGCCCTGTTAAACAGCAGCGTTTGCCAATAACGCCGACCCGCTCTCTGTCTTTCTTTCTCATTCTGTCATTCTTTTTCTTCTGTTTCTCCCTCTGGCTAATAAAATTCTTCCTTCCAGTGGAGCCAACAAGCTTCAATATGCACCCGCTAGCAGAAACAAAATACCAATTAAAGCCCCCCGAGCAGCCTCCTGCTTCCCTATAAAAAATGACTCCTTGTCCACTATTATTCCTGCATACTTTTCATCATTTCTCACCAGGGCAAACCAAGCATTTCCTGGTCTGATGAGGGAAGTTGTTGTGTTAGTTAACATCCTCTCTGTAGACGATCACTGCATAAAACATTCTGTCTGGGAAAAAGGTGGAGTGACACAGACGGAAAGAAAGAAAATGGAAGGAAAGACGGGAAGATTAAGGCAGGCAGAGAAAATTCATTTAGAGGAAGTACGCAGCGGCAACTCTTGCTCACTGGTGGACGGTGAAGGGAAGAAGATGATTAATGATTAATGAGCCTGATCTATAGTAATAATTTATTTCACATTTATCATGGTGTTCATTTTCTGCTTTTGCTCACAGGAATTCTTTAGAGACGGAATCCGGCTTTGAGCGTGTTGTCGATTTGGAAATTTAAGTGTAGCCTAAAAGGTAAGGTAAGTGGATAAACAGTTCTCCTCACATAAAGCTCTCAGGCTTTGCCCTCGGCTTCTCTGTCAGCAAATCCTGTGGGAATTAACACTATAAACTATAAAAGAAAGGGATGAATCGTTCCACGTGAACAAATTGTTATTTCATAGCCATAAACTTGAAATATTTTTGTTGTCACATCCCTGATTCCTTTCTTATTTTCATAAAGAGGCAAATATTAAGTCAGTGAGACACTGACACACTTCACTCCACTGTAACTGACATGTTTCCACTCGCTGGTGTCAATGCGGGAGTGGGCTTTGGTAGAACCAGAACTTTTCCCAGTAGGCTGCGACAAGGCCCATGGCTCAATGTGAGGGAAATAAAACATCAGAGAAAGTGACTAAGAGGAAGAGAGATAAATGTGGTTGTGCTGGGGTGATCACTCTGGTTCTATCATCTTCCTCACGTCTGCCTTCTTGTCCAGTTAATCCCATTCTCCTTGGTTCCCCGGCTGTGTCCACAGTCTGTCCACGGTCTTTATCATTGTTTAAACATAGAGGCAGCCAACTGTAGTCTGTGGCTGACTGGTTTTAGATGTTTAACTTCAAGTAATAGCAGCTGTAACTCTGCAGACAACAGGCAGAAGGAGCAAGACCACAGCTCTCTAGACAGCTCCTAGTATTAACAGTTTGCCAGCATAAGTGATAATTAGAAAACAACAGGAAGCTTGTCTGAGTTTATTTAGCACAATAATGTTGTGTTGGCTTGTTTTCTATTCTGGTTTTATGATTTACTTTTATATACTAATTTAACTTTTTGCAGACAGATCACATTTTCCTCAGAGAAACATCCAGTGAAAAAAGAGAAATTCACTAAAATTCAAATATTTCAGCTGATGGGTTTAGCGCTGTAATGTCTAGTTTAAATGCTGATCCATCTCTGAACTAACTTGTGGTTATAGTTATATGATTTTTGAGAATGTATCTTGTTGCTGTTGTAGGTTGACTATTAAGAGTTTTCTACATTCGTTTCATTCATTCATTCACTTTTACTTATTCAGGGAGGGGCTGAATATTTGATGAACTAAAATAATAAAATCACCAATGAATCTTTAATTGAACTGTGTAAATAACAAATTGGCTATAGTATTACACATTTATATAAAGATCATTTTCTATTGTATTTACAGATCATTACAGTTGACGTGGCCTGTGTTTATTCAATGATTTTTGTCAGGTGAAAGTTAAGCCGTGTTGATGCAACTCCAGAAAGGGGTTTGCTGCACTAGTCTGAGTCATAGACTGAGTCAAAGGATGCAGGCACTTTGAATTCTGTCCATGACTGATGTTCATGTGCATTATCAAAAGACATAACTAGTGTGACTTCACACCACTTTATAAAATCATAAGGAGGTGGGTCTGATTGGGCATGGCCGTCTGTATAGCATCCTTTTACAATCCCACCAGTGCACACCATAGTTGGCTTCAGCATTAGCATCTGAACTTTGGTTATGTTTTACCTGTGCTTGATGTCACTATATCCACGCTGTAGCCATTTTGATTTGTTCAGCTGGTCTGACAGCACTGGTCTCAGACTTCACACTGTCAGCTGTGTAAGCCTGCCTCCCTACAAGAAAATAATTGTTTTTACTACTCCCGCTCTGCCTCTGCTGAGTCTGCTTTTTGTTTCCAGCCCTGTGATCAGCTGCTAGAGCAAACCACAGGGTGTAGCGTGCACTTTACTTATTGAGCCATTTTCTTAAAAAAACAAAACAAAACAATAATAGTCTGGACTTGGGCTCTACAGTGTGCCTAACAAAAACATTACAACTATTTTCAGGTGATAAAGTATCCTGGGGTAAAGCAGTGATTTGAGAATCAACAGGGTGGAGCAGCTAAGTTCGATCAGACCCTGAAGCATCTCACCAGTGCTACACCACAAATCACACATTCTATAATCATCTCGACCCACTGTGCACTTGATGGCTCTTTGCTCATTCTACATTGCCCAGCAGTGCAAATGATGCGCAAAGCAGGTAACCAGTAAAGTTTCTACAACCCACCTGTGAAGGAGCCAATAAGCTCTCCACCCCTGTCTCTTACACCAGCTCCTAATATCTGGGCATCAGTATAGTAGTATAGAAACACATCCAAATCACATCCACATCTAGAGCTAAAAGTCCATGTGCAGCTGCCACTGGGATGCTGCAGTGATTATACCTGTTGGCACCTTACACTGTGCACAAGACTTCTCACCTGTTTGTGTGAAAGTAATATCTTTCCCAGGTAGGGGGAGGTGCTGTTGATAGCTGATGGCATGTGCTGTGCCACTGCTTTCAGGATCAGGTTTTGACATCAGCTCCTACTGTTAGCATCTTTCGTCTGAGGCCTTTGGGCAGCTGCTCAGGATATACGAATGCCCGACAATATACAATGTAAAAAAAACGTTGTCACCTGTTCTGAAGAACTTTAAACACATCCCAGCATTGTTACCTCTAAGATTTACTATTTCACACTTATGCTGTTCTGCACGTACATTTATATACAGTATCAGGCTCATTATCTCTGCCTCTCATGTATGTATATTTATACTGATGAACATATGACTAACACAATAATCTTGGCACATTAAATAGCATCCTTGTAGCTTTATTGCAGGCAACTGTCAGTCTACCACTCTTTTTATACCTAGCGGCATCTAATAAGCCCTGAGAAGCCAGGCTTGTACATCAAATGAGAACATTAAAATTCATAAGTGAACCACTCTCCAGCTTGTTTTTGACATTGTACATGTCATTTGTAAATTGCTGACCCAAGATATGTGACTTCACTGCTCAATTTAAGAACAATTCAGGAAACAAGAGTTTTCAATTCTTTTTACAACTATTCTTTTCAAGACTTAATCAAAGCCATAACCATTTTTGCATACGCCCTATACATATTGTCAAGAAACAGCAGTGCAGGGAGAGAATAAAACAACATTATGTGCATATAAAAGTGTATTTCTTTCCCAATTTGTTTTTTTGCTTGTTTAAATATCAAGCTCTTGAGGAGGTCTATATAAATCTTCGTTATGATGCCATCAAACTGACTAGTCCTTTTATACTAAGATATACCTTTGAGATAATTTATTACTTACAATACCTTTGCACTCAAATTATTGAGATTACTTTAAATGCTTTTTATTTGTTGTATGTTATTAAAGAGTGTGCTTGAGCCTCTCTACCTAAACTCCCGGGGAATATTACTCACTACATATTCAATCACATACTGTAGGTAGCAGTGAAAATAAGTTGTGTGGTGTTTTGTGTGTGTGTGTGTGTATGTGTGTTTGAAGTAGGTCAGAAATTCTGTGCTGGTAATGCACTGGGACTCACCAGGTCTCAGCAGGGGACGATTTCTTTCCCTAGCCAGTTCAAGATGGAGGAGTAATTGACCGCTAGACGACTATACTCCTGGAGATGATGGCAGCCATGGAAATGTCCCCTCACAGACCAATAAAAATGTCCTCTCCTTCCTGCTGTAATTGGACCAGGGACAGTGGGGGTGGGTTTTGGTCCAAGGAGACCACCTGTGGAAATGCTTTGCTCAATACACCACTATTAAACTGATGAGACAAGGGACTTGCTGAGAGAAAAAAGAGTGATAAAAAGAGTGATGCTGATGAGAACAAAGAGACTGAAAAAAATACTGAAGCCACTGCTTTTCATTTTTCAAAATGGAAAGGTAGCAGATGTGTAATTGTTCAAGGCCTCCTCACAATGACAGCTGTCAATGCTCATCAGCACGACTTAACTGAATCAGAGTGACAATAAGTGAGTGATTTATCTTTCTGCTTGATAACACAGTTCGGGGCTGTGTGTCAAAACCTCAGGTCCAGAGCACCTGAATCAAATTTCAGAAGTAAACTATGAGAAGGGCTGAGTGCTGCAAACATTTTGGGAGGAATTCTTTGTATCATTCGACGAGGACATAGCCTGGTCTCTGCTTTCAGCAGCCAATCCCTAACTGGCACATTTCAACACTTCACAAGACATTTGCCCTGTTTTTTTTTTCACATTTAGTGAAATGACAGTCTATCGTCTTTTGTCGGTCACTTACTTCTATAACTATACATGTGACCTTTACTGTTTTTATCAAGTGAATCATTTCTTTACCTATAGTGTCCAGTGATGGAAAAACATGTCAACGGTAAATCTTGTCTCTATCACTATCTTTTTGTCTGCTTAAGTTAGCATGCTAACTGGCTGGCCCTGGTCCATCTCATTACTTTCCAGTAATGATTCACTTCAGCCTCCAATCTGTCCTTAAGATGTAGCACTGCTCAGAGGGCGCACTTACTTTATGACCTCTTACCTTGTAAACACAACATTAAGGAAAACCATTGTATCACCATTTATATATTTATTTGTGTGCAGTGCACTGACTGAAAGCTGGGGCAGAAAAGAAGTCTTAGAGTCACTGAAATGTTTTCTCTGCTGTGTTTTTACTGTATTGGTCTGGAGACAATGTTGCAGGAGAACAGGTTTGATCTTATCCCAACCTATACAAAAGGGCATGATCCCTTTCAGCAAGCCTCACTCTTCACTCAGGTCATCTTAAAAACACACAGATCACAGACAGGAGAAAGATTCAGTTCTTCACACACTGGGTTACCGAATTTATGGAAGAACCAGCAGAGATAAAAGTAAGAGTGAAAGAAACAAGAGATAGAGGATAGAGAGAAGCTGGCAGCAGTGAAAACAGGTAAAGGCATTCACACTCGAGCTCCATTCAAACATTCATCCGGCTTCTCTCTTCTGCTGCATTCATGCTGCACAGCCAATTCCAGGGCGATAAGCCAGCTGTGTGCTTCTCAAGGTAAGGGAGTGAATAGAGCGGTACAATCTTTGGCTGATGCTGGGGAGGGACAGAGCCTACACACTGACCTTCCTTACGCCAGCTTTACTTTCGCAGGGGGAGGAGGGTTTCATAAAGGGATTATTCCGCTCAGTCACCTTTGACCTGTCTGGCTGCCTTCCAACAGCTCAAGCTGCCTGTCCATCATTCAAAGAGAAGCAGAAAGAGAGCGAGATAAGAGAAAAGATGGTTTCTACCTGTGGGAAGGGATTAAACACTCCGTTGCTTTGCTGGGGAGGGAAAAGCGGGGATCGGACAACTGAGTTGTCAGCCACCACAGCTGCCGCTGTGTGACTCCACAGGTCAGGGCAATATGGAGGAACTGAGGTGACCTTTTTCATCAGCCATGAGACAAGGCTGTTCAATGTTTTCCCTCCGCTGACAATTATGATCTGTCAAAAGTTGCAATGAAGCCCTGCGGAAAAATCCAGGCACTGAATGTCAAACACCCAGAACTCCACCCACGAAGGATTGCATTTTCCAGTGCAGTTCACTGGAGTTGGAGAAAGGCTTCCAACTCTACATTGAAAGGTACTGGGGATGACTCAGCCGTTCTTGAAAGGAGCATTATAGAGCACACATCTGTTAGACTGACTCACCAAATCTGGATAATAACAACTCCAATTTAATCCCAGAGCTGAGTACAGCCATGAAGAGTATGCAATTGCAGAAACCTGTTCTTTCCTATTCCTTCCACCTTCAGAACAGGGAATGAATAACATCAATACAAAACATTTATGATGTGACATACATCATACATCATGTGATATTACAACTGGTGAATGACACAATAGACGCATGTGTATTGCCTCAATGCTTTGAATTTTTAAGGGCCATAGCTGACCATAATAGACAGTTGATGTTTTGGATGATGATGAGCCAGAGAGCTGTAACCACTCTCTCTAGCAAAACAAAATCTCTGACTCTCAAAGGAAAGCGCTACAAGGGAAGCATCCAATTCCACCTTTCTTTCAGCAATCGTCTGCCAGGCACGCAGGACTGAAAGAAGCAGTATAGAGAGGGCAAGAAAGCAAAGGAGATTGAGACATAGAGAGGAGTGATGGGGGTGGAGGTGGGGGCAGGTAAAAAATGAACGCATGAAATAGCGTGAGCAGGAAGCAGCAGCAAAAGAAAGGTGGTGAGAGTACAGAGGATTTTCTCCTCTCCACTCCTTTCCCCGCCTCTGGCAATGTAGTGGTTATTTACTACAGCCTTTCCTCTCCTGGTGGAATACGAGGGAAATGGGCTCTTAACTGGGTCTCCATACATCACCTACTGACAGTGACGCCTGTAGTTTTTGAATGCCTATACATCTGATATTTCTTTTAACAATCAATTATTAACGGAGTCCAAAGAGTGTGCAATTTGTCAGCTGATTGCAATGCATCACCCCTGACATTGATCACGTAAGCACCATCTTGCCTCTCTTAACTTTGTTTTGAATGGCCACTTAGTGGCCAGTAAGTTAGTGAATGTTTCTGACTCTGTGAATAGTTTCTGACTGTGTTAGTAGCAAGTGATTGTAGCAATTTACCATTCGGGCTAACTTACCTAGGCAACGTAATTGACAACCAGATGTTAAAGGCAGATCACAAGTGCACTTAGTAGCTCAACATTAGCTGTATATGTGGATTGTGCATTTTCAGTTCACCATTAAACTGTGGCCAAACCAGTTATGCTGTGGCAGAGGATGTCATTTGAGTAGGTGATCCTTCATTGTAGCCTAGAATATCTGCATTTACACAGCTAAAAGAATGTGGCCACATGTCACCTCCAAATGTGGTCTGAGTGGTCAGATCTCAATGTTTCCTCAATGCATCCTGGGTGTGTTCACACCTGTACTTACAGCTGTCCAGCTTGTGACCAAATCACCCAAGACGGATGTTAACGCTAGGTCTGGGCAGGGCCTATGTGACACCTGACTTCTCTTTTCCTCTGTTCCTCTTTTTCTCTTGTGACAGGGCCTCAGGATAATCACAAATTCCCAGGATAAAACATTTTCAACTAACAAGGACACATTGCACCTCAGTTTGTGCCACACTGAACATATTTGCATATAGTTTCACCCACTTTCCAAGAACTATGAATGCAGTTGTGCCACATCTAAAATCAGTTTCACCTTTCTGTGTGAACACACCTTTAAGGAGGAGGTCAGCATGGATGGTGGGCATTCAAAGTGTTTGACTGTGACCCTGAGACCACTGACTTTGAGCTATGATACTAAAAAAGCGCTTTACTTATGATTGTGCTTCTTTTTTTAGCCATGGCCATTATTCTTCTGTAGTCTTGGCCAGGAAAATCTTGCTGCCTAAACCTGCGGGTTGTTTTGAAAAGCTGTGAGAAATTGTCTATTTTGTTCACTTAAACTATTAGGACATATGCTCCAGCATACTTGTTGTTTGTGTCTTGTGTCTAGCACAAACAAATAAAACTAATAAAGTTCTTTGCATGGAAGATGGAAGCTGGATGCACCTGTAGCACACAGGGTGGATTAAGTTGTCATCCAATGTGGAAATATGTTTAATTTTCTCCTCAATGTGCCTGCCCCCCAGCTAGCACTTTCACAGACTGATTGCTTTTACATGAAGCTAATTCAGTATGATTGCATTGTGATGCAATACAATAAATATATTAACCTATACAAATCATAACATGTCATCTCCTCCTAGCTGTTGCCTGTTTTCCTAAAATGATTGGGTTAAACAAAAACATAATTGTCAGTGTTTACCTCTACTGTTGTGTGCAGTGTTTGTTCAGTTGTAATCCTCTCCTTTGAATGAAAATAAAAGAAATGCTCATATTTTATATTTTGTCTACACATTGTTAGACAGGAAGGATACCTTTTATGTAAAATGCCACAGATATGTAACAGAACCACTCAAAAACACTCCCCAGACAAGCAATGGCACAATGAATTGATGAATTTTGTATGCATGACCTTCTCCACGCTCATTATTCCATGCAACCTGGGTGATGTTCATGTCAATATGTCCACAGCAGATTGAGGCCAAGCTAACAGGAAAACAGGAGGTGGAGTTAATATGTGAAGGGCTGTAAGAGGAGGCTGTAAAATTGGAACTAAGCAAGGTGAATGATGGCAAGATGATCATGAGGAATGAGGGGAAGACAGCAGCAGCAAGAGATGGGGACGCATGAAGGGAGGAGAAAGGCCTGATTGACAATTTGCATCCTCTTCAGAGGGTATCAGGGGACATGATTGAATCCAGTCAGGCTGAACCCATTAGGGGAGTGCTGCTGTCGGAGGCCAAGCAGAAAGCCATTCACCGGCACCCAGTCCCTGCTCTCCACTGGTCTCCATTTATATTCATGCAGGGGCTGACTTAGTGAGGAAGAAGAGTGACCAAGAAAAAGAGGGACTGAAGTGAGCCCCATCCAGCCATCCATTTGCTATTTGTGAGCCATAAAGTTCTTACCCGCTGCCAAGATCGTTCACTTAACCTGTGCACAACTTAACCCATTTGCATGTGATTTTCATGGGTCAATATGACTATAAATTGGATTCAAATTGTTGACATGTAACATCTCAAACCACTAAAAAGAACTGTGAAAATCCTCTGGGGAAAACGCAAAGGACATTTGCATTTTAAGCAGTTTAACATGTCTCCTCTCATTAGCCTGCCTTCACAATGTTGGCATAAGTGAATCCGGGGCATTTTCTTGGAAGATAGTTATGTGAGACATTTTGATTGAACTGAGGCAATCATTTCACTGAGCATTTTTCTTTGTACTCTTTCGTAGATCCCTGGGCGTGATGAGAGCAGTGGAGATATAACAGACTTGGGGGTGTGATAAGCTGCTGTGGCCGAGGGCTGCTGGGAACAGTTGCTGACAGCCGTCCTAGCCCTCATGTCTCTGTTCATCTCAGCCAGACAGCTGATCCAGAGCAGCCTGAGAGTTTGACTAGGTGTCAAAGAAGGTGGAGTGCTATGGAGAGTCATCCACGTGTCGCCATTTATCTCACAAACACAGCACATACGCCCAAAGCTACGATACTGCAGCAGCCTTGGTTTGTTCCAGCCAGCTGTCAAAGCGGAGACGACGGGACCACGCCGACAGACCTCTCTTTCTTCTCAGGAGTTAGTAGAGGAGATTTCATCCTTTGTTTGAGAAAGCTTGGATTGTACCTTTTATTATTTTCGACAGTTGTGTGTGACTCACACGTAAGTAGCAAAACAGGGACTCTGTCATATTTGAAAACAACTGTATTCATATTTTAGTCTGTACCTTAGAACTGCACTCAGTACGCCAAATTGCCTATTAGGCTGTGTTTATAGAAGCTGCCATGGCGCCACTAATCCAGTTTTTATGCATTTACTCCTTGCTCTGATGTAATTATCAAAGCACAAATTTGATAAGCCCATTCAGAGTATTTTAAGAATCCAGTAGAAGCTGAAATAATATTTAAAGTCATAAATATGAAGGTCATTTGAAAGAGAAGTAATTAGATGGATGCTTGTACCCTTGGGACTGTTGTGGAGTGGATCAGCCATGGAAACATGTCCATGTAGCAATGCGTCTGTTCCTAATGTGACTCTTTTTGTCTTGTTTTTTTTTTATCTCTCTCCGTCTCTCTCTTTGTCTGTCCCTTGTTCCCCCTCTCCACCCTTTTTTTCTATGTCCCTGAGGTTTAAAATAGTCACAGAGGGATCATGTTCGAGTTATGAATGTCCCAATTAGCAGGAGGTGGAGAGAGAGTCTTGAAAGTGGTGCTCAAGTGACTGGTGCAAAAACATTGCCAGGCCATAGTTTTATTTAGGCAGGCTTAATGCAGGCTATTGACTTCTCTATGAGGACCAGGACTAGGTCAAATATACTTCACTCACTAATGCATGCCTAATGGTTCCACTATAGATTAGCCATAAAAGTGGATGATCATAAATATTGCTGGATTTTAAAACATTTATGAGTGAAATCCAATGCCCTGCTTCTAAAATTGTGAGTCACTGGATTTAGATATATGTCTTATCTTTAAAAGTGGTGGAAGATGTTTGGACTCAGCACAACAACATCCACTACAACATCAGTAAGTATCACTCTTCGAGATGTGTTATTGTTTTGGTTGTTTTGCAGTCTACTGTGTGGGACTTCTTTCCAGCTGACATATCCATAGCAGAGTGATGATAGAGGAGGAGCAGCATGTCTCCAGGCTTCCATTGCTGACATGTTCATGCCGGATTTCCATGGTTACTTCTGTTTCTGTGGCACAGCTGCTGACAAGTGCCTGCGTCACCTGTCACAAGCTCATCTGTAACCTTTGACCCCTGGCAGAACTTTAAGCAAGGGGTGGCTGAGCTGAATTCCCAGACACTCCACACAACACTGTCAGCACCGTATGATGTGTTTTCAGCATGTAAACTACAATGCATGGCAAAACTGTGGTCAGCAAGAATTTCCAACCAGTTATGGTTTGACAAATGTCTCTACTTGTCAGACTGAAGGATAGAAATTCTTTCACCGGCCTGACGGGTGCTTTCACTTCACCATTTGTGGGGAAGCCCCTCACTGTCTACTGAAAGCCAGTTGTCAGCACAGGGGTAATGAAGAGTTCATTCTTCCGAGCTAAAACCTTATTAAAAGCTCTCTAAAGCCACAGAGATCATAATCCGGTAACCCACACGTACATAATGTGCTGATGTGTTATTGAGCCGAACACAACAGCTTGGCCTAGCAAGAGCCTGAACATATCGCTGAAATAAAGATAGCGAACAGTGACATGTTGTTGTTGTACGTTCTGAAGCGCCAGCAATGTGATGTGTTCACTTACTGACAAACATACTGAAGTGCATCTGAATAACATCCCTCAAACACTGGGCTGCTATGTAAACTGTCACCTGAACTCCGGCGAGGACAAAACTATTGGACCAAGACCAACTGCAAAGTCTGGCTGACTCCCTGTGGTGTGACAGCAAAGGTTTTAATGATGGAAGATTTATGGTTTTAAACTAAACCATCATTAAATCCTTCTGCTGATTGTGAATTCTGAAGAAAGCGTTATTCAGTACTGAGAAACATACAGCAGCTGGTAGCATGTGTATGCACTTCTCCAGACATATTAGGAGGTGTTAATCTGTTACACTGCACTTTGTTCATGTCAATGCTTCCCTAACAAGTGAGAGAAATGTTGTACAGCAATTGCAACACAATGACACCAGATGCTTCTCTTCTGTCCCATGTCTCTCTGCTTGTCGTTATTTACAGTGTACATGGTCAGCAGTCTGACTGACAAATTGAAAATTGTTTTTTCAGAGAACCATATTCACTCAGTGGCCATATTCCTCTAATGTCCCCATTAGGCTGGGAAGCCCAAATTCTGGCCCTTAAAGGGGAGTGTAGTACAGTTGTGTACCAGTTTGTGACTCAGATATAACAAAAAAATGTTATAATTTCACCACTTCCCGATCAATGGACACTCCATATGATGGCTCATTTTTACACATACTACAGTCTGCCTTTGCCTCCACAGCGGTGGTGCAGGGATCCTCACCTCTGACATCAGAACTACTCTGATTGTGATCTGTTACTCTGCCTGTGACTATCATTTAAGAGCAGTGATGCACTTCTCTGTAGTCATATCAGTGTGTTACTGATGCAAGTTTATCATGAAACTAGTCAATATTTAATGTTTGCATATAACAGTTAATTGATTTGTCACCTGACAACTTTATTAAACTTTTTGTTTGCTCACACAACATGAGCTTAGAGTGTTTCCACTGTGGGCTGCACACCTTCGATCCAGTTACTGTAACCTTTTGATATCCTTGGGGGACCATTGAATAGTCACCTGTCCACTTCAGTTTGGTTAAATGAAAGTGGTGTAAAAATATGCATTTCATTTTCATCCTCATTTTCCTATTCTCCAACAGCATTTATTCCAGCCTCCCACCCACAGAGTGACATCCCTCAGGGGAAAATGGCTGCAACGTGAATATGATCCATGTGACTTTGGAGAAGATAGATACACTCATAATAGACAGTTAAGTGTGGCATTGGTCCATAATTGTCCCGAGAGAGTTACCCATATGAGTCCATGTGTCAAAGATGAGGAAGGACTGCTCTAGTTCAGTTTGTGAAAACACAGAACGTATGGCTGACAAAGAAGTCAGTGATATGACTGCAGACCAAATGAGGCTAATTACAGGTGTGAAAGTACCTTCAGGTGGTGTGACACTCCTGCTGTGTAATCTATTGCATGTTGTGCAACAACTGGTAAGATAAGGGGCTGCAGGTGTCTCTGCACCATCAGAGACCTGGATCTGCACATTTCATATTTTCTCCTTTTACAGCACAATGAATCAACTGCTGACTTATATGAAGCACGTTCTGCAATGTGCATCTGCAGTCTCACCTCTCACTTTTCTCCGGCTGTTCTCATCCTCCTGTTACTCCCTAAAATACATCTCTCTGTTTCTTCTTCTCTTTTTACTCATACAAACAACTACCTGCACACATGTCAGAGACAAAAACACTTTGTTTAAACAAGCACTGCTCTTTTGTTCCCTGCTGTGAGTGGGGTCAGGATGAGGTTGGCAGCAGATAGTGTGTGTCCAATGGATCGCTGCTCAGGAGTCAATTAACTGGGGTCTGTGCAAATGAACAGAACAAGGGCGTAATCAGCTCCAATCTCCTGCTAAGTCCTGTCTCCTGACTCATCTATTAAAGCATGCTGGTAAATTGACTGCTCTGGACTTTAATGGGATGAATCTTAAGTGGCAGAGGTTGGAGACTGTTAAGAAACATGGTCTGGCATTTTTTAAGGAGACAGATAGCAACTGTGAGCGAGATGTGGAGAATAGATACAGAGACCCAGACTTTGGCAGTCTAATGAAATGCACATGGTCTGCTCAGATAACATCCTCCTTCACTACATCGCATCAGTGTAGGCATTAGGAAACAGAGCAGGGTGCATTACAAGCGTTTTTAATTAATTACCTTCCCATAGCCACAAACACAGCTTCAGTCACTCCACACCACCGCCCCCAAACACTAATCCAGGAAATCCATGCTGACAATCCTCTCAAGGCTGTCCTCTTCCCTTAACATTCATTTCCCCTGCCCATTTCACGCGTGGAAATCCACTAGTGACATTTCAGGTCAAAGACGATTTCCCAAGTGTGATTTATCTGTCCCACCTCTACAAGTGAGCAGATCAATGAGTTCACTGCAACACGACGAACAGAGATGATGAAATGCGTTTATTGCTCACTGCCTGTAATTTACGAACCAACTCACACCTCTTTGAGTCCCTATACATTTATGCATTACTAACCTACTGTACTGTGTACATCAGTGCCTCGGGCTAAGGCTACATATCTTCTGCTGCCCTCAGAATAATTTGTGTACATTTACACAAGTCTAGCTAATTATCTTAACATAGTATATATAATGTTGGTAACTTTAAAACAGCTTTTCTCCACATCCCTCACCTCCAGTACAATAAGTAAATGCATCATAAATGTGCTTTACTTGCATGTGGCAGTTCTCTAATTCCTGCCGAGACAAAGCCACTGTGTGGCCTTGCCTACTTTCATCCAATTAAACCTCTGGAGAAAGGAGAAAATGAAGAGGGAGAGATTTAATGTGGAAATGATCAAAGCCCTTTATTCATTCAAAACTTTTCATAGGCATCTACTATATATCAGTGTCCTATAAGTCAGACTGTCCAGCTCACCAATAAAGATAGTAAAATGTATTTTAACAGCCTTCATAAAGGAAAGCTTGGAAACTAAAACAATGTAAGTCTGACCCACACTATGTAGCAGCTGTGACATTAGAAGTGAGTAAAACTTTCAAATAAAATATGTCTGCCTTGTTCCTCCTATATTTCATTTCAGTGGTGTTCTGTTCAGCGAGCAGCGCAATAAAAGTTTGAATCATTTTTAAAGGCCTGTAAATCGAATCTGTGGATTGGACACAATGGGGAAAATGGGAAGAAAGGGCAAAGTCATCAGCAGGCTGCAAGATATTAGAGGCTCCTCTTATAGGAAGGCTCAGGGCTTCCGTCAATGTCAGTTGGCACAATGGAGCTGGGTCTGGGCTGGAGAACTTGCCAGTTATTTCATTGTTATTTGGTTCAGCCTATGTTTCTGTTCTTCTCCTGGTAATGTCCCCAAAGAAATGAAAGGTACTGCTGTGTTGTCACAGATATTTCTGTCATGTGGGGTAAAAAAAATACAGTATGTGAATACACAGAGCATCTTTTCAGGTGTGTTAGGACCTGTGGTTGTCTTTTCATGTTGCTGCCTTTGAATTATAAGGCTGAATTTGACAGTTTTATCCATGGTAAGTTATTTACAAGAAACTGTTCTTTCATAAGTTAACGTTTTGTGGTTTGCTCTATGTTCAGTTTTTATCTGTTGCTGGCACTGGAATTTGGAGGAATAAAAAGTTAAATCATCAAAGACATTTTTTAACTGAAATCTTAGGCTCTGTTTACACAAACACGATCTGAACAGACAGCGCAAAAGTGGTCTTCTTCTTTTTCTTCTTCTTGATTTGAAAATGGCTGAAGCCCATGACAACCAATGCTCACCACCACCCCCTCTTGGCAAGAAACCATGTTTGTGGAGAGAGAAAAAGAGCTGCTTTAGGTTTTACCTACAGCAGCCCAGTGTCTGCAGTGTACACAGAAACACCTGTCAGGTTTTTCCTCTTTACTCTGTCACTTTACTGCTCTGTAACAAAGCTTTAGAGAGATCGAAAGATTATAGTAATGTGCAAAATATGACCTTTTAAAACCTCACAACTCATGACTCTGTTGCAAACATTGTAAATGACACTGTTACCGAAGCCAACTGAGCTAAAAGTCATTTTCTATCTTGTTTGACCTTAGTGAAAAGTTCATGTTTGAACCTCAGTTACAATGCTTGACAGATCGTGATTACACTCCTCATGCAAAATTAATGTTATTAGTAACTTGAACTTTAGAGGTGACAGCAATTATTTTTACATGTAGATATTTACATGTAGATATCAGCATGCTCTTACCTGGGGCTTTGTGTACCTCAACAGATATAAACAGATCACCGGGATTACAGAAGCTGACACCGGTAAGTCTCATTTGTCCACATGGGAAAATAGAGGGGCATTTTGGAGCATTAATAAATGCAGTGATAGTGTTAAAATAAGGACTATATCCCAGTTATCTCTGTCCCACTGAAAGATTGGCCATGCTGAGACACAGGATGTTTGTTATATTTATCTTCCTTATCGGTGCATTACAGCTCTCCTTGAAGCAGGCAGTGACCTACTGTTTACATTGGGTGACATGCGAGTCTGACCTGTAGATATACTGCTTAAATGAAAGGAGATTCAATGAAAGAAAAAAGCCAAAACACAGGAAAAATCCTTTAAAGGAGACATATCATGCCCCTTTTCGACAAATTAAAATAGTTCCCAGGTGTCTTAAAGACATGTCTGTGACATGCTTCAATCAAAATATCCCAAGGATCAAACATCACAGCACTCTCTTTACTGGTACAGGTACTCACAGGTAGGGGTGGTATTATGCAAATTCGAAAACTAATGACATCATTGTTGAACAGCTGAGGGAACAGCTTGAAAAGTCACATGGAGCCTGCACATTACACAGATTTGTTTGTCAGTTCTTACATTTTGGGGGCCAGAAGGCAAGCCAAACACCCAAATATATGTTAAAGAGCCTTCAAAAATGATATTTCCATGATATATCCCCTTTAAAAGTCGTGTACTAAAGTTCAAAGTATCTTGTCAGTGAAGCTCTCCAAAGGATCCGAAAAGGAGGGAACAAAGTTTAGCCTGTGATCATCATCATTTTCCTGCTGTAAAGGGTTGTTAAACAGTAAGTAGAGAAGTAATGCAGAAACATCCAGACCTATTGAGCTCATCTGTGTCGGACTTGTGTGCATGAACCCCATAGGATCCATCTATCTGTTACTCCAGCTCCATGATGAGCTGTGCATCTCTGACCCAATAAAAAACTGATGGAGCTCTGCTGACAGCTCTGTGCTGTAGGGCTCTGATCAAAAAGAGCTACAGCCATTCTAATAGCCACATCTCATTGCATTATATTTCACACAGTAAATATGGCAGTGGCCCAGTGAAATTTAGGACACTGAGCTGACAGCCCATTTTTTTTAACCTAGGCAGACCTTTCCCATGTAAAAACAGGACAGAGTGATAAATTCACACTCACCTTGTTGAGAATTGCTTGACGTACTAAGCAGCAAGTTCAGAAAGTAGACATCCTGTAATGGCTTCGTATTTAAGTTTTCACATGTAAGCAGGCCATAAAAACAGTGCTGCAGCCAAAGTTCTAAATTCATGGTGTATAGTCGAGTGCAGACAATTGCATGTTGTTGCTGCCTTTCATGTTGTTGCTGAGCAGTTAACAGCAGCTGTTTTATGTCTATGAGAAAGGATTTGATGGCATTTATCCTTACACCCCATATACCACCCAATCTATAGCTTCAGTGGCAGCACAAAAATCTGTCTCCTGTACTTTTCTGTGCCCTGATCAGTTCAGATTTTTTTTTTTTGGTAGCAGAGTCAGTCATAGCAGATATCAAGGGCATAAGCAGATAACCAGTTAATCCCACTTCAAGCTTCATTCCTGTGAGGTAGCACACAAGTGTTCAATTGTCTTCAAAAGATTCAGCTCAGAAAGGATCCAGCTGCTCCTCTGACAGCTCGACTGACACAGCCCTCTAGTTTTAGGTTTGGGTTCATTTATTGGTCGGGACTTCACACACAAAGACAAGGCTCATTTCACAAACCTTAAGCAGGTCTATGTGGGATTTTTTTTTTAATGGTACAGTGCAGCAGACTTTGCCTGCCTAGAAACACCAATCATGCATGTTTTAGCTATTTTATGACCACATTGGTGAAAAATTCTCCACTAGAAAAATATTAAAACCCTGACAGTGAGGATCTAATGATTTCTAAATTGAGGTGAAATCTGGCGATGTTATCCTTTAATGGAAGCCGTGAGGAAAGCATTTCTCTAATGAGGCAGTTGAGCTGGAAAAGGGTATGATGGAGACTCCAGTCAGGTGTGTTAGACTTTGTGGGAGTCTGGTTAGAGGTAGTGCTTTGAATATAAGTGAGTACGGAAATAAACAAGACAGTAAAATATGAGACACATAGCAACTCTCTTTGGTGGAAACACCTCATTAATTAAGCAATTGCTACGTCTTCCATCTAATCATAGCCTCTATGATTCTTGCGGAAGCTGTTTGATTCAGAGACAGAAAATAACAGATAAATCTAAATTTTAACTTTTTTGTCCTCATCACTACCCCTCCAGCACATTAAGTTTATTGTTGTTTTGTTGTTGTTTTTTTTAGCTATAATGCCACAATAAATCAGACAATGCTGAGCTAGGACTGAAGGGGCAAAATTGAGTTTGTTACTTGCAGAGAGAGGATATGACAGGCAGAGGAAATGCCACTTTAGGAATCCCACGGGTGCCCCATGTTCTGCCATGCACCCTGCACATTTAATGGAATCTGCGCACTTGTGGTTTCCATGGAGCTGAAATGTCAGAGGGGTAATATGGACATCCCCTCCTGACACTACTGACTTAATTAAAGATCCTGGACACATCTCAGAGATACCTAGAGGAAAAACAATGGGTTGATGGGACATTGGATGGCATGTTCCTCTGATACATGGCTGTTGTAAATGTAGCTTTGTACTTGAATAAACAGCCAATGTTGTATTCGTTGTGTCACTAATGATGTCTCATTGTGTTGGGGACACAAATGTTTCAAACTATGTTGTTATTTTGTTGTTGTTGTTTTCCATGCCTAAGTGAGAAAATGCAAAACACCGTGGATTATGTACAGGGCCAGGTAAAAAAACAAAACAAAAAACCCTCAATAGATATATCTACACTTTATAAGGTGTTGTACAGAGTTGCTGCCAGATTTAAAAAAAAAAATGCATAAGCTTCCTCTTCATGCCGTCTGTACACAACCTAGTTGTGTTTCACATTTTGGCCCAAGGCTCCAGAATATAATTTATTGACTCCTTGTGTGTGTGTGTGTGTGTCAAAGTTAAAGGCTGGGAGAGAAGTTGCAGGAGCAGGGGCTTTAGGTAAATGTCACACTTAAACATAAATCAAAGCCAGAGATAAAGTTGAAATCTTTTTAGATTTCAGAGATCTTAGTAAATGTTTATGAGACTTTACTCCTGTGATGATGTGGAATACATTTTTAGCTCTTCTCAATGTAAAGGAGCTGGATTGTTTACCAGCTGCTGGACACTGCCTGCACTGGGCGTGCAAACCCCAAAGTTGGTATGCCCATAGTGCCAGCTGATGAGTTTGCTGCTACATTGATATTCTTCCATTCAGAACCGGCAGCATACTGGAGCACCTTTTAACATATGGTGGGGGACCAGGAATAGTTCTGACCTAGTTGGAGCTTCTGTAGTTCACCATCAAACTTTTCTCTCCCTCTAGATTCTGGGCTCCAATGCACTGGGCTCGACAGCCCAACTCTTCACTAACTTTACTGTAGGTTTTTATATAGTTCTCTTCAAATGTACCCACTTTTACAAGCTGTATGACATTTTCCATAATAATAAATTTGCTCAGTCAAAACTGGTCATTCTAGGCCGCTGCACTGTATGCGTTGTGTGAACCAACCTCAAATTCCAAGGCACAAATTTGCTACAAACCTCAGTTGATGAGAAAGAACTGCACATTGAAAGAAGTAATATTTTCACATGTACAATGCCTGACAAAACACAGCTGTTTTGCCCATGCACCCCACAATATGTCTGAGGCCATTTAATACTGTTTTTCATTATTTTCTGATGTGGATCGAAAGATCCCCATGCAGTTCTGACTATTGATTGACAAGCTGTGGGTTCTAAGAGCTTTGACAAACAGATATGTGTAAATAATCCATGTTGGCCACACTGAGGGTAGTGTCCATTTATATACATGAAGGTCAGTCAATCGATAGTTGGTATTAAAACAAGAAACACAAGGTGATGCTTTGTCAAATCAATGTGCTCGCAATCTATCGCTGTAACTCCACAAAGTTATGACCTTTTCAGTAAAATTCTAAATCTCTTAGGATCACTCTTTTTTTCATTGCCTGTATTACCTTTGAACAAGTCCACTGCTGCCAAGAGAGCTGCATGAACATCAAACTCTACTCACAACTAAACAAACTGCAACTGTCCTTCATATCCTCAAAGGAGGAATGCAAGGTATTGAGAGCCAGATGTGAGCTGCAGACCATGGACTCAACAGATGAGGCCTGCCAGGAAGTGGAGGACAGATGAAGCACAAAAGGCTGATGAAAGTGGTCACACAAGGTAAAGGTCGTTTCCAACTCCCCAAATGAGCACCATTGGTGGGAAGGCAAGGTTCTGCCTCTTTCAGGGGTAGGTGGGAGCTGCAGTGGAGGAGACAAGACCCTATGAAGAGGTGGAAAAGAGGCAACAGGAAGCTTGAACAAGAGGAAAGTGACCTAAGCTGAGCTTCTGAAAGCTGAGATATACTGCACCTAAACTCTTCTTTTCCAGGATGTATACAGTGTGCACCCAAGCTCATCAAATATGGACACATGGGACTAAGCAGAGTCACCAGCGTGTCCACTGGACTCCAAGCTATGAACCCTGGAGCACATCCTTAGTTGCAGTACAAAGGCAGGCTAATACTAACCCTTGCAGACCACTGCTGAAGCCATCAGCACAAGAGTTGAGTCAGTGAGGCAATCTTTACCTCTCAGACATTGGGCACTGAAGGAGAAAAGACAAGAAGAGGGTCTTCAAAACATCGGGGCATCACAATGATGATGTGTCCTGTTGTTTCAGGTTCAGATTTTCTCTCAAATCATCATTTGCAGTGAAATATTGGTTTTACTTAAAAAAGAAGAAGAAGAAGAGGAAGAAGAAAAAAAGATAGATCTTGACCAGTGGTCTTGGACCTTTGGACCCCACATTATAACACAACTGAAAGCTTCATTTTTAACTGAGTGAATAAAACTTTTGCTCAAAGCATATTTAACATGTTTAAACATTCACATGCAAACGCATGGGTAAAAATCCCAATGAACTCAGGGTACAACAAAGGAGATTAATTATTCATGAATCTTGGTTGTAGCCATTAGAGAGCTGTTTTATGAATATGTTACAAACTAAAGTTCATGTTAGCTGTTACAGAATGGTTTATTGTCTGTATTCCTGTTGATAATGAAAAGGATATCTGTGCATGATAGGATAGTTCAGCACCATGGGCAGCTCTGCACTGACTGCTATTCATGTTGCTGTTTGAGTTCAGCACCACGGACAGCTCCCATGGCTACCAATGTCTGACATAAGAGGAAGCCCAAGCTCTTTCTTCTCCATGTTGCTCTCATGGCCTGTTACATGACTCAACCATCATCACAGTCCTTGAACTAATCTTTAGATATCTGTTCGCGTCCTAGCTAAGCTGGAACAACTTGCCCTTGTGCGCAGTCTTTGCGTCTCTTACATCACAACCTTCCCTATGAGCACAATACCCGTCTGATGGGCTGAACCCTTTTGACACAGTCTTGTGAAACGTTTAATTGTTTTGTGAATTATTTGAGAGCATTCCGAGATAAAGCTTTCACATAATATGTCTATCCTTGTGTGTGCTCAGTATTAGTCTGTAAACCTTTCTCCTTCACAACACTAAAGCCTTGTCTGTGTCTGATTCACTGTCATCATAGACACTGTAAATCACACAAGAAAACCTGCTTCAGGTGTCTACTCTCCTGAGTAGATCGGGCTTTTAGCAAAACTCTTAATACACTTGTATTAATGTGTCTACATGTATATGTGCTGCATAGCAATGTATCAATCAGATAACCTGGTGGAGTTCTCAATCAAATGCTAATTAAAGATACCCAGTGAAGGCTTATTTTGGTTATAAAAGAGTCTCATATTAATGTGGATGAATCTACATTACTCACACTTGTTTATGTGTCCATTTTCGATATTTTTGATATTATTATTTAGTGGTCGACTTGCCCAGCATTTCCTTGGAAAGACAGAGCAATTTACAGCAACCGACTAAGTGCATGTAACTTTCACCTATAAACGTATAAATTAGGCAAAAAACATTGTAGATTGTCAAAACGTTACTAATAGAAAGACCTACGTCATCAGTGGCCATCGTTCGGTCAAAACTCTCTGGTTTGGTCTTCAAAACTCCCTCGGCTCGCTCTGACTAGCTCGCTCAGTTGTGACCGTGAGCACAGAGGCTCATGGGAAATGTGGTGTGAAAACAGTTTCGCTTTCCGAAAGTTGTCGTAGACACTTTAAGTTCCTCTACAGCTTGTAGCTGAGAGAAGTATTATATTATGGATACCTCATGTAGATGGCCAGCAAGTAACCTGAAAAGGTAAAAAGAGGTCTCAAAGTTGATGTAAACCCCAGGTGTAATGCCTGCTGCAGTGATAAGGCCTTGTTTGTTTCCCCCCCATTGCAGTAAGCTAAAAATTGACTGGCACTATCTAAGCCTCTGGCGATTATCTGACGTGCCAGAGGGTTCACGCTGCAAAGACTAATTAGTTTCATTAACTTGCATTCAAGATAAAAAACAATTGCTTTCATGTAATTGAAATGCTGATTTTCCTATCCGTCTGCTCTCCCCCCACCACTGCCTTGTCTCATCCTTGTCTGGATGCTATATCTGTACCCCGCTCCACCCCTCCACCTCTGTACTTTAGGTTGATCTCACCACCACTCTTCTCTCTTGGCCTTATTTCTAATTAATTTCGTTATACACTAACACTTCATCAGTTTTGTAAACTCCTGTGAAAATTGCTCTGCTGTGTGACTGCTTATTTTAGGGGGTGTCATATTCAGCAATCCTGGCAGCTTCAAAAGCTAAACTGAAATTGTTTATTAGTGAGTGCAAACCACCTCAAATACCAGGTAGGAATTCCTGGAAAAAAAAAATAAGCAGAGTAGAGCACCTTCCTGGTCATGTCACGGCATATGCAAACCCCTCAAAAAATTCCCATTGCTTTCTAAAGCTGGAAGTGATTGAATCAGATATTATTTTCCTTTCATTATACTGAAGTAAACATTTGTTGTGACATTACTGGATAGTTCTCCGTCGCTCAAACAACTTGAGTTTCAGCAGATGATGTCATTATATATACGTTTATATATATATATATACAACAATTTCTATCTCTATTTTAAACAAATGAGTATTGCTGAAATTATAATCCTGAAGGTCATAGGTCCTTTGAACTAAACAAGACTCTATTCAAGAGAGAATACCAAAGCTGTCATCATGTACTGCAACTATATGTTGCTGTACACGACGGGTTTATTCGCTATAGACCAGTAAACAAAACATTTTCTCACAAGAAAATGTCAAGTTGCAACTATGGTTAATGTCATGTACTGTATGATCAATTATTGTCACTATTCATCATATCACTATTGTGGTCTCCCATCACCACCCCATATAGCATCTCTATCACTAATTGCACCATTATTTTCACAATAAAAGTTGCAGCATCCACAGCACCAATAACTGCAACTGAAACATAATGGCAACTGATGTTAGCAAATGACATCTTGGTAATGAAATGTCACATTTTATTCAATGGCATTTCAGGGAATCTAGACATACAGCAGTTCCGTTTGACAGCATGAACAGTATGTCATGCACTTTAAACACACATTATAGGCTGTATGTATCAAAGGAACTGTGTTCAAGGCCACTGCAAATGACACCCATTTCTTTTTTCATGTTGAAAAAATTTCACAGCATTCATCGCCACACCGCACATTTCACATTATCTTCTCCTCCCACCTCTGCTCTTTTACATTTCAGTGCATTTCTGCATTTTCCTACTTTTCTATGATTAGTTTCTCCTATGGGGTTTCCACTGTTGGGGAAAGCAATGTTTCTCAGTGGGACAGTGCAACTTTGAAATTGTTGAATGGATTACCTTGACATTTTGTGCAGACATTCATGGTCCCCGAAGGATCAATCCTACTAATTTTAGAGATCCTGCAGCTTTATAGTGCCACCTGTAGATCTGAGTTTTGACATAACCTGTGAAATATTATATATTGTATAATATGGTATGACTAATCACTGCGTACAGACATTCTTAATTCCCAGATATTACTTCATATTTCCTCATGACAATGTTTTAATTCTTTATACAGCACCATCGGGGAATAATTTGGTGGGGAGCTACAGAAACTGAGGAGTTAAGGTGCCAAAGATGGTGGCGGCTCCATCTAAACAAAGGAACAAAATGCTTTTTTAATGTCAAGATTTGATTTCAAATTTACATTTATCCGAAACTTTGCAGCACTAAATACATTCCTTTATTTTGTGTTTTATGTCAGTCTATACACATAACAACAATCGTAAACTTAGAAAACATTGTACTGGCTAACCATCAGTATGTTAACATTGTAAATATGAGCATGTTTTCATCCTTTTGCTCAAAACACAGTTGTGTATAAGTATAGCCTCACAGAGCAGCTTTTCCTTTGCCTCACCTGTAAATTACCAGAACACCTCTGACGGGGTAACACAAACCCTCTCCCTCCTCCTCTTCTCACTTCACCTGCTCTCTTTGTCCACTACCTCTCTTCAAACAGGGAGGCATATTTGTTCGCCATGGAAACAAGGTTGCAGCTTACTGAACCAAACACCCCCTACTCATCTCACTTTGCATATAATTTACCCTTTTCCTCTCCTCTTTAGTGCTCATGGGCCTCCAGCTTTTTACAACAACACAGATGAGAGGTCATGTGAGTGATTTTCTACTGTATTGTTTGAAAAGTGACACACACCGGGGTTTGACACAGAGGCACAGCAGGGACTGAGTCAGGCCTGTTTACCCTATGAAAAGATATCGGCATTTTGACCAGAGGGGTCCATGCCCATCGTTAATGACCTTTTCAAGCACACAGGCTGAGTACATTGTATTGAGGCAGCACTGTCAAAACTTGTGTTAGCCCAGGGCTGCTTTGTTCTCTGAAGTGTTTAGGACTGCATAAATCAAAGATTTAAAGATTTTGATATCTTGCCTTTTAACAACAGCAGAGAAAAGGCAGAAGTAGGCGTGAACAGGGAAAAAAATGCTTTGCGCTTTCTGATATTTAGAATTTGTATATTGCCAGAAGCCACAAACAAACATAAAGATGAATATATAAACAGATTTTTACTGAGTAATAATATATTAACAAGTTTATAGGCTTCAATAAATGACTTAACAGCATGCTGTAAACATTTATCGGCCAACTATTGTATTCTGCTTAATGTCTTAATGTTATTATGTTATCTGGGATTAATTGTGGGTTTTAAGCGTTCCACTTGTAGAAATAGTGTCTGTGTCGATTAAGATGATGTTATAATATTTGAGTACCACTGGAAGAATATTTCATTGGGGCTAAAACAAAACTGAATAGCACTCAGTGGAGTGTATATGTGACGAGGCCAAACAACCCTACACATGTCTGTCAGATTCAATTCATTTCATTTCAGTACTTTTAGCAAGATCCTTCTGACAAACAAATGGATGAAAACACAACATCCATTTGGCCGAGTTAGAAATCTTATCACATTCTATGAAACTGGAGACAGGATGATTTTATAGGTATTTCTTTTGATCGACACAAAATCTCAACAAATCTCTCAAATTGCATCCTTATAAAATGGTATACAAAGATTTGTGATTATTAGACATTTGTTCTTGTGGTTTATTTACATTTTCTTATTTCAGTGTTTGAGAGTTTAACAAAAGGGACAAAAAAACTTTTTTATCTTGATATAAGTTTTTAAAAATCTGCAGAAAACTCTGTGCACCCCTTTAAATCACAGGTGAGTTTCGGAGATGAACATACTGAAAGTGATTATGTGCCATGAATGATTATGGGTTAATACGAAGAGAAAGTGACAGTAATAAAGCACCACAGGATGAACAGACAGACTGACTGCCAGGGAGAGCGAGACACTTCCTCCCTCTGAAGCATTACTTCCTGAATTTCCATTTCAATCAGCCATAGCCTCCTGGGAGGCCCCGGGCCCCGGAGCCTGGGTGGGAGGAGTCAGGCCCCCTCACTGCCAACAGTGGTTAGCATCGAGCAGCGCAGCCTGACGTCTCTGCTTTGTGCTCCTTCTGCTGCTATTCTATCTCACACTTGTGAGGAACCATAGAGAGTTTGTATGCAGCACAGTCTCCTTCTTCCCTGTCCTCCATCTCCCAATCTCACTATCTTTCCCCCCGCCCCTCTTCCTTTGCAAACACCTTACTATCTTTAAGCACAATGTGATAACACCAAACTTTCTAGCTGTACTTAACATAGAAGTTGGGAGTCTTACTAAACTTTGCCTCCACTTCTCCGTAGTCATCACTACACTAAGTGGAAAATAATTGAATGCCTCAAACTGTAAGAACTACACAGTAGAATCTTACATGTCCCGGAGGCTTGTTTCCCCTCAGTTCAGTCCTGGGTCATTTGATTTGGTCATTAAACATCAGTGTCTTCTGGCCTTGGGAGTGGAAATCCTATTTAGGGGTGTAATCTAGCCATATAATCTGGGTTAAAAGGTGGCTGCATCTTCCTGAACACTACGACTGCTTTCTCTATGTATGTGACATGCGTTGCCACATACGGCTGGCAGTGCCGGGGAGTCGAAGCAGCACTTTCTGTCTGTAAGTGGGATGCACTGATGCTCACTGACATAAATAGGTCCTGCATATTTGGTAACACATCGCCTGGATATATTTGGATGTGTTGCAATAAAACCTCTATTTGCTCTCTCCCTCTCTCTGTGGTTTATATAAGACTGTCACAACTAAAATGTGTTATCTCTTTGTGCAAATGAATTGTAGTATAACAACATCTTAATATTCCCATTGTTTATTCAAGGACCGTCACACATAATGGTCTCATGAATGCAGATGTGCTTAAGAAGAACGTGGATAAAGCGATAAGGAAAAAATTAGGCTAGACTTAATGGTTCTCTCCCTCTCTCTTTGTACGTCTCCGTCTCTCTCCCCATGTGCATGTCGATACAGTAAGTAAGATGAAAAGTGCTGTTTAGGTAAAATACAATAAAGACATTTCTTCCTTTGGGTCCACTGGCTCAGGATCGATGACTGCCAGGCATGTTTTCCTGTAACTAACATACATGAACCACCATTAGAAGACGGATATGCAGTTAGTCACAAAGATTTTTTCTCCCATTATTTGAGACCATCTATGCATGAGGAGAATGTTAGCTCACCGAGCTCTGTTGTACTCTTTACGGTTAAGGCTGAGGATTATGGGTATCGTCTAAATCTGTCAAAGACGATTCTTTGCACTGACATGACATTGGAATATTTTTGTTTGCTATAGGTTCCCATGCAATGATATCCACTGCTCAGATCCATGAAAAACCTATTGATCTTTCCATAACAGTCTCAATATAAGCTCAGGCACGCAAACAGTGACAGCCTGTAGTTATTCCCTCTGGCTAAATCAGGCATTCAGGTTTTTAAACATTGTTTCACCCTATAGGACTTGAATGTATTGTTCTGTGTTGCCACCCATGATAATTTGTACACTGTGCCATGGTGACTGTAAAAATGGAAGCTCCTGACCACGTTACAATGTCAAACATTACACATAAGGTGAGCAAAAAACCCTGCTACAAAATAAACTTGGCTGAAGAGTGTTGTGCCAAAAGAATCTTGCCTCAGGAGTGAAATCGGTTTTGGAGCAGTGAAATATGACTGAAAGATGCACAAAGCCTCCAGACCTACTGGCTTTGAAATGTGCGGTACGATAAAAAAACAAACAAACATGATGTTACAAACCCCCCCCAAAAAATGTGTGTAAAATGGCATAAAAAATGCAATTTGACCAGTAGAGTAAATAGGTCTGTGTATTTCTTTGAAGGAGGAAAATTGTAATGATACATTATACATGAACATCGTCCCGCTAAATAAAAGGCTCCTATGCCACCAGGCTACCCCACCAAATCAGCTCATCTGTAACCACGAGTCCCACTGTGCAGCTCATTTTCATTTGCTAAAATTCACAGTTGGCTTCAGTAACACATGGTTGTATTAATAAACATGACATAGTGCATTAATTAATGAACAAAAGAGGCGTGGGTAAATGATCCTCATTCAAGTATTCAAGTATTTTACAGATATCTGTGAAAAGTGTTTATATGTTTAAGGAGTGCCTTGCCCTCCCTGTGTGTCCTCAACCACACCCACCAGTGATGTCCCAGTGTATTGACCACACCCTTGAGAAGGGCCATTGCAAGGAATTCCGGGCCCCCTGGAAAATTACTGGGAACCTGCTCCCTGACTTTTTATCGCCACTTTTTCATAGACTATGTATTACAATTTTTAATTTATTTCAACCAGGGCAACGATGACGGTGAGTGACAGTAACAAACAACTTGCTTGTCATTCTGATTTAATACTTCTCCACTATGTCTCATGAAACTTTTGGTTTTCTTGTTTCTAATGCCATACCAGGCATGTGAAAACATAGCATAGCATTAGAGTAGGGTGAGCATCCTGTATTGATTCTGCCTTTTAGTACATGTCTATCACTGCAGTCAGGTCAGATCACAGAAAACAAAATGTCTTCTTACATTCTTTCACTCATTTGAATGTTAGCATTTACTTGCATGCTAACTCATTTGAAATTGCCATTCAATCGAGTTACCTTAAGCTTTATAGTGCAGTATGAAGAAGAGTTTAAAATATAAAATATAGGTTAAAAAAAGTCTATACCACATCAAAAAACTCAATTTTTCAGAAGCCACAGTTAAATACAGCAGTGTTGGTACAAAGCACTGAGATAGACTGAGTTAGTGTGAAGGTTCTGTATCAAAGCCTCATAGTAACCTGATGTTGTGAAGCTGAGCTCATTGTGTATGTGTGTGCATGTCTTTTTGTGAATATTACTGGGCACATTCTGTTCCTCTGTGCAAATACTCTTGCTGTTTTTATTTCCATTTCTGCCAGCAACAGGAGACATCTTGTGAGAGCACGTGGTTTTTATATAAAGTTTGATGTGTAAATGCATACCCCAGACATGTAAATAGAATGCTATCAGCTCCTCAGCATCTGCCTATCAGAGTTCTGACTTGTCACCAATGTTCTTCTTCGTCATCTATGCGCACTTGTCTCTCATGTACGTTTCCTTTCTGCCTTGACAAGAAAGCAAACTGGCAAGTGTAGCCTGAGGCAGAGCAAGTGAGCCTTTGTTTAAAAGGTTAGACATTTGTGCACATGCTGATAGAGAGCTTGGAAACCCAGTGGCTTAGCAACTGTTTGAAATCATTTCATCCAGGACAAAGAAATCACACGTGCACGTCAATACAGCAAAGGAAGCCGTAAAATGATGTAGTAGCTGTTCATGTTGGACGTGGAACAACTTTATCTCAAAGATCTGATAGTTTCTTTAATCAAAAGAAAGTCTCACAGGTGTTCTCACGGATAAACATATTCATTTACACATGTGAAGATACACCTACATCTATGGCCATGTGTACCTACATTCATGTGCACATAATCTACAGCCGTGCAACTGATATTTTGAATAGAATATAAACACCTGTTTTTACATAGAACATATTCCAACAATACAATTTAAGGGGTGGTATAGCAATTTGTGATGTTTTCAAATTCAACATGAATTATTTTCAGTTTCCAACAACCATACTTTCAATATGGTCCAAAGAAAACTGCTCAATTTACCAGTGAAACAACATGAGGCTGCTCTAACATGCCCAAACTTACACACAATACTGCTCATGATCTCAGCAGGGTGCAGTGCATTTAGTCAGTCTGAAATATACTGATGCACAAAGGAATGGTAGATTAGGCTGTAGCGAAGAGAGAAGAGAGTTTTTTTGTTGTTTTTTTTCATTTTTTTACGGATGTTTTGACAAATTTTCTGCAACGAAAACAGATCACAGCTGCAGTTTTCCATGAAGAAGTGAAACAAATGGGTTTTGCATTCAGTTTTCAAATTTAGTGGTAGTGATTTAGTGGCAAGTGTGTCATTCTCAAAAGATACATTATAAGTGAAATATCACTCGGAAACGTATATATAAGTTATAATCTATAACTAATTACAGTATATTCCCTGTGCATACAGCTTCAGCACTCATGTTTTCACTGTGGAAACCGTGGGAGCGACTGCCGCAGTTATTCAGACTTCAAGAAAATATTTAAAAAAGAAAGAAACATTATATTATCTACGTCTTTACTGTGCCATGAGGCAGCCAGTCCTAGTTTTCAATATTTCAAAGATTAAACATTGCCATGTTTTACTTTTAATCTTGAGGACACTGTTCATTGGTCTTACACACACACACACATACACACACATGCAGTGAGGGAGAGGGAGAGAGGGAGAGAGAAAACTGACATTTAAAAGAATATGAGTGAAATGGTATAGCTAATTTCAGAATTGCTTATTATTCATGCGAATCTTTCTATACGCACAACCTTCAAGTTACAGGACTAAAGCTAAAACATCAAAATATTTCCAAGAGGATATCTGCTGATGTTCAGATAATATTTAGATCAACAATAGGCTGAGTGCCCCTTTAATCCCGTCCACACTTGGGGTATGCAATGTGTGATATTTGTGTTGTTCCTAAAGAAAAAGATTAAAACTCAAACGCATGTGCTGCGTTCTTGTATCCTTTTAAATGCTTTCTGTTGTAAAACTCAGCTCTACATGAGCAAAAACCCTGGTGGGTGATATAAAAGCCATCTAAAGGTCACAGTCAGCCAAGCCTCCCTCCCTCCCTGCCTCCCTCCCTTTCTTATTCCCAATTCACCGCTGTACGTTGATGTTGCCACTACTGCTGTTTTCTTCATAATCCAAAACATTTGTTTATTTCATTTGTGGCTTTTAAATGAGCTAAATATCCCAGAGATGTTTAGCCCTTTCCAATGTCTGGTCTTACCATGAGCTCATTAAAGATATATGATCTGTATTCCAGCTTTGGACTGATTTTTTTTTTTTAATCTCCCTCTCTCTGCCATCTGATGCAATTAAAAAGTTGTTATTAACATGACTAATTCAACCCTCAGGGGAATTTATATACACATCGTATGAAGGCAACATGTCAAGGCATACACACACACACGTACGGGCCACTATATATGCAGCAATGCATTTCCAATGTGATGTCATGTGAAATGTACCATGAACTTAAATCAAATCAGGGCGTTTGAAAATGAAACTTTGTGCATATAAATGCATTCATATAAATGCCTATAAATAGTTAGTGTAGATTTTCTTCTCTAGAGGGTTCACAGGATGAATTCACAGTTGCTAATAATTTTGCAAAGCTGATTTAGACTGTCTGTCAGAACTGGTGCAAGCAGGGTAACTCAGCACAGGGGGAGGACCCAGATGCAGACACTGAAGCAGAGCAAACACAGTTCAGATGTATCAAACAAAGAAAAATACAGGCTTTCAAGATAGTGGGCAGTCTGTGGTCAAAATAGCAAAGGCAACTGGAAATAGGAAAAGAGAATAACAGAGGCAAGAATCCAAAATCCAGCACGCAGGCAAAAAGGGTCAAAACCCAAATCCCAAAGAACCAGGACAAGCAGCACACAGTAACTAATCATACTGTCCTGGCAACTCAAAGGAGAAAAGACAATGCTATAAATACACTGAAACTAACTGACAAATGAGACACAGGCGGCACAGAAAAATGAGATGGCAGGAAGTGAAATAACAACAGATGTAGGTGATTACAAAATCACAGGCCACAGTACTGTGTTCAAGGAGGAGGTCACACCAAGGGGCAGATCATGTTATTCAAGCTATTTTATTTATTCATAAAGCATAAATACTACAAATGCCAGGATAAGTGCATGACAGAGAAGCTGAAATAAGCTGCAGCAATGCCAGCAGTTAACTGAGACTGTTGTTGGGCAGTGATGCTTTGAGCTAAATGCTGATGTCATGTCACCTTTAAGGCGCGCTCACAGTGATAATGCTAATGTGGGTAGAGGTATAACATTTGCCATGTTCAAAATCTTAGGGTAGCATTTTAGCGTGTTAATGTGATAAGTAGAACTCAACAGAAAGTACAGTTTGGGCTAAGGATGGTGTTCTCAGGTATTTGGACAAATCAGAAATTTGTAAAGCTTGACCTTATAATGACGCTAAATAAAATGTTGGGGAATCTCTTCATAACTCAAATGTGCTTCCAGCTAGACATATATGACTGTATAAAATGTTATAGCAAGCCAGGAGGTCAGTTGTGGATATTCTGAAACAAAAATCTAACCTCTCTGTGAGTCTAGAGGAAATGCCAGGGTATCAAAGTCATTAGGATTCATCCTCTGAGCACCATAGATATATGTGCCATATTTCATAACAATTATCCCATCAATGTGAAGAGATGTTGAACACGAAAACACTGAAAGAGCAAAAAAAAAAAAGGCCAACGTGCAGCAGGTGCTAGAGGAAAAGACAAGTCATCACATGTCTCTATGATTCATCCTCTGGGGACCAAGAAAGTCTCTACTAAAATTCATGGCAAAACAGATATTTCTGTCTGCATCAAGTGGTGGAGTGAAGCCCTAACACCATTTGGCTAAAATTCTCTGTGACTGTGAAATAGATGATTTTTTTTTTTTTTTTAACGATACAACAATTAGCTTCAAATAGAGAACGAATGAAAAGTCTAAGCAATATTTCAAGCTCCAGGTACAGATCTCGTCTTGCCTTCATCTCTCAGTGTGTGTTTGTGAGAGACAGAAGGAGGGAGAGCGAGAGAGAGACTCCGATTTCAGTATTGATATCACAGATTTCACACACCAGGCACCAAACTGTCTGAACACTTTAAAAGAAACCCCTTGCAGCAATGAAGGCCCTGTCTTATGCCAACAGAGACTCATATGTGTCCAATCAATGACTAACTTTTCTAATTCTTTGAAAAGCTTTTGCTGTCCCACTGTGGGGGAAAGAACTATTGTCTCTGACATTGAGTGAAACCAACCCACCCTCGTTCTTAAGTCGTCATATCTTTTTCATTGTTTATACCCCCTCTCTAAAACTATCTTACAAAAACATCTTGGGCCAAAGGTCTAAGATCAAATAGTGAAGGATTAATAAAACAATGAAGGGCAGGGAACTCTTTCCACTTTCTTGTGCTCCAGCATCCATAATACATGACCCACTATCAAGGACCATCACAGCTGAGAGCGACAGCACACCGGTCATTCCAGGTCGCAAATCCAGTAATCTATATTTCAGTAGTTATCTTGTGGAAGTGAAGCCCCTCTGTTCTTTATGATGAGTTATAAAAGATTCCTTTTTGTTTTCCTCTATACTTTTTTTAATCTTATTTTTAAGTGCCTCATCAATCTTTCATGTGGCCAGTCTTCCTGTCTTTTGTGTGATGGCTTTGATGTTAGCCTGCACTTTCCCTACCTGAGTCCCATGTATTTTTCATATTCTCTGACAAGCAGCTGTGCATTCACAATGCATTCCACATTGTATTGTCAAAAGCACTCATTTATGAAAATGAAATACTATTCATACAAAGAAGGATGACATCCAGGGAATAAAACAGGTAACAGTTACAATGAAAAAAAACTATATTGAGTTGTGTCAGATAATTCAGGTCAAAACACTTAGAATAAAAGAGCCACTTTCCCAGCGTGACAATGCTTTTACCATGAACGTGTTAATAACTTGAAGGGATGGTCATGCTGCGAATAACAGGCAAATATTGCAGCGGTAAATTAGGCTTAATTTGTTCAGTTCAAGGACAGATGTAAGTCCAAGCAGCGCCATCACAGTTATCTGCTTGAGGTTCTCTTACATGTACAGCATAAGTGGAGCAGGGTCAAGAGGGGTATCATTAATTAAAAGCATGTGCTCTGTGGAAGCGCCTCTCTGCAATGCAATAAAACAAGTTTATAGGCCTCCGCTGCCCACATTCTTTTTCCCCACTTTTCATCTCCATGACAAAATGCCCTCTGCCTGGTCAGAGCATAACTCTCTGCCTGCTGACAGCTCCAGGATTATGACTGTGGGGAAGAGGGTAGGTGAGAGGGAATGGGAGGTAACAACTGGGCTCCTCAAAGTCATCATGGCAGCTGTAGATTACAGAGTATCCTCTCCCTCACTCTTCTTGGCAGGCGGACAGTGTGCAACTGCTTGCATGCTGATCAGTGGTGGGAGAGAGAGATGAGGGAGGAAGGACAGCAGGAAAGTATCGTATGGCCCGGGCCCTGGGAAGAAAGGCCACCTGATGCCGCAGCTACTGCTGCAGCCCAGGCGCCGCTCACTCTCCCACTCAATAGGTGGAGACAGGAAGGGCTGGCATTAGTCAAGTGATATGACTGGAGCCTTAGCTGTGTTTCCATCAGTGTTTTGTGTCTGTGTTCACAGCCCAGGCTGCTCTTATCTGGTTGTTGCTGGCAGACGCGCAGCTTGTCAACAGCCAAGGCAGGCAACTGCTCGGGTACCCGAGCCGTTAGGGGGCCTCGGAGACTCGGGGCCTGGTGGCTGTTTTTACTCTACTCTCTATGTATGTAATGTCTCAAAATGTGGTACCCGCAATGACCTCACCCCCCCCCCTTCCGTTTTTTGCAACCTGGACCTTATTTCTAGCATAAAAAACGTTCATTTACTCACCCGAACAACTTTGGTGTAACTTGGAGTCCTTCGGAAGATATTTAGATCCACTCGCGATCCACGTATATCCATATAATGGGAGTTCTTGGGGCAACGATGCAGCGTCTAAATAAGACATTATCCACCGCGAAACTTCTTCATTTCACCAGTATGTTGTTATGAATCTCTCATACTATTCCCCCGTGAGTTCAGAGCGGCTCGGAGTTGTGTTGTTATTGTCACCCGGGGTTTTTTACACGGCTTTTCACTGACCTATGACTTCAATTGCGTCACTTCCGTGCCACTGCCAAAGTCGGAGGTCAACAGCAACGGGTTATTTGCAATGACATCTCAGTATGAAACCTCCCTAAAGGGGCCCCATGTCATCCCCATGTTAACGTTAACGTATATGTTGCACCTAAATTTTCATTGTGGAAGTTTTAAATGAAGCCGAAGGAAAATGAAGAGGAGAGAAAAGAGAAGAAAAAAGAGGCTGATGAATAAGAAAGTGAGACGGTGGTAAGTGGAGCAGATAATGGTGATTAAGCATGAAGTGAGATGCTGTTATTGAACAAATGCTGTTAGTACTGGGGAGACACTTGAATAGCAGCTGACGTCAGCACCAGACCAGTGGTGACCGCTGCATTAGATTAACAAACGTTCACGTTAAGTTTATTAGCTACTTCACGTTTTTGGTAAGTTAGCTAGCGAGCCGGTTTGACCGACCGTCTGACCGACGGACCGACTCGGTGCGTGCAGCTCGGTACTGGACTCGGTTACGGTTGTTAAATTACAAAAAAATAATAATGATAAAAAAAAAAAAACAAGATTAACTTCACGTTAACTGCTGGTCTCCTTGGCAGCAAGTAGCAACACTCTACTTGCTAACTAGCAGAGTGACACAGTAGCCTAAATAAGCTGACTTGGTATGTTACAGTGTTGAAATGAGTATTCAGTATTATAGTAATATGGAAGTCTAACAACCTATGGATGCTATGAAATCAATGAATAATGAAAGCTATGGCCAAGGAACACATTTAAAAACCACTCTCTTATCTCTTCTCAGGATCATTAAGTTTATGACAGCAGCTAAACAGAAGGATAAAGTGCCCCCCCCCC
>OMNW01009289.1:77490-106718 GCA_900303245.1 Selene dorsalis
CCAATGTTGACAACTGTAAGTTCAATATTCCACTTTTACTTGATAACATATGCCATGCCCTGTTAAGATTCTTGATAACAATATATATATGTACCATGTTGTTTTTTTTGTCATCTCAGTCCTGTCAACGTGCAGCTCCAGTGGGAGACTGGCCATTCCTGCCTATCATGAGCAGGAAGATACACAACAGAGGCACATCAAGAAATGTTCTCGAGTGATGACACTGATAACTGTGAGTTCAATACATTTTACTTTAATTGACAACATATGCCACGGCCTCTAAGGATTCTTTATGACAGTACAATATGACATGTCACCTGTTACCACCATGAACATTTGGGGAAAAAAAAGTTTAAATTTCATACACTTTTTGTTAGTGTCAGGTTATTTATAACATAGTGGTGAAAAAAACTGGTTGGAGAGCCCCCTTGGAAATTTTTGCTTAGGGCCCCAGCAGACTCTAAAATCGCCTCTGGTTGCTGGAATAGCTGCTCAAATTTAGGATATACAGTATCACTGCTAAAAGTAAGGGGGAGCTCAAGTGTTGCTTGAGTTTCCCTTTTTCTTTGTTGTTAAACTCCATTTCACATCTTGACACCTGTTTTTTTCCAACTCCCTCACTTTCCCCACATAATTCTCCAACTCTTGTCTTGCCTCTCTGGTATGTGTGTATCTCTCTTACTGACTCGAGTGGCAGTGATTGGCTGGGTAGAATCATGTGAACAATGCTGTAAAGCAGAGGCGTCCAAACTATTCCACAAAGGGCCGTGTAGCTGCAGGTTTTTGTCCCAACCAAGCAGCAGCACACCAGACTTGATGCATTTAATCAACTGATCTCAGTCTTCAGACTGTTGATTGGTCCAACTGTGTGCTCTTGATTGGTTGGAACAAAAACCTGCAGCCACGCGGCCCTTAGTGGAATAGTTTGGACATGCCTGCTATGAAGGCTTAAAAAGTTTGCTAGTTAAAATGGCAACACAAAATGTGTAGGTTATACCCGTGGGTCTGGATTGCAATATGTCCAGGTCTGGATCTGGATAGTGCCCTGCCCATCAATGCCCTCTAACATGCAATACTTTATACTGATCTTACTCCACCAGTTTCAGAATGTGTCCTTCAGATTTTACTGAACTGTGCCTCCTTCCTTACTGGGTCAACTGTGTGATTTTCATTTCCTCTGCTGTGTCTCATATTCCTCTGCTTTAAACCAAGACTATTTAATCCTCACTGAACTGCAGTCACTCTTGTCACAACCAATAATTGAAGGATAACCGTACATGCTGAAATACGTTCTAACTGCAGAAAACCAGAGAGCACATATTAAGTCAATTAATTAACCCAGTTGTGTCAGATTCACAGCACCATGTAAGCTCTTGGATGTAACAGACCAAAGGCAGGATTTAACTGGAGTCATTATAGATACCTACAGTGTATGTTTGATTTCAATGACAGATTGCACACCCTGATAGAGTCACAGTAACACTAAATGCACATATCATATGTAAAAAAAGGGGCATGTTGTAATGATGGTTCCCACATTAAATGTATTTACATTCATTTATTACCTCTGTGATATAAACTCACTGAGCACTTTATTAGGAGCTTATATTCCTGCAATTATCCAATCAGGCAGTTAAATAGCAGCACAGCAGTGTTTAAAATCGGTTTAAATCTATCTTAATTTTCACGTTAAACATGTGAGCTCATTCACTTTGACTGCGACAGATGATCCTCCTGGGATTTTCACTCGCAACAGTCTCGAGTTTTTATTCTTGGTGAGAAAAACAAAAAAACATCTGTAGATGGAAATACTTTGTTGATGAGAGAGGTCAGAGGAAAATGGATTGGCTGATGTTGACAGGATTTAGATAACCATTGTTTACAACCGTGGTGAGCACAAAAAGCATGTCAGAGTGAAAAACACATCAAATCTTGAGGTAGATGCACCACAGTAGTAGAGGATCATGTCAGGTAGCCTACTGCCCTTGTCAAACAAGAACAGCAATGAAAATGCTCCATTTTCACAAAGCAACTGTCTTCTCAAACTGGTGTCGTGAACATTACAATGGGTTCAGTGAACGTCCGTGGCCTCACCAGGTGCCAGATCTGAATGCAGTACAACAGGAGACTGGCAGCATGAATGTGCTGCGTACGAATCTACAGAGATGATGTGATGCAATCATGTCAACATGGCGTGCAGTCTCAAAGGATGGTTTCAAACATCTGGTAGAATCACTGACACAAAGAACAGAGAGAGCACAGGGAGCAAAGGCAGGCTCTATCCAGGATTAGTTTGCTGTTCCTAATAAAGTGTAGTTTCTATACACTTAGAGTTACAGCCAGGTAACTTATTACTAACTTATTTTGCCAGATGTCTCATTGCTGAAGAGGAACCTCATGTGCATTTACTATTTTTACATTCCTTCCTTGACTGTGATGGCAGTGATGAACTTCTGCTTTTTGTTTGTGAAGAAGCTTATAGCATCAGACAGTTGCACGTGAAAACACATGTAGTTTAAGGTGATTAATCAGTCAACATTGCTCCAGTTGTAGTCACAACCCCACAGACACCTTAGCAAATCCATAACCCTGAACAGTGCAGAACTCTAAATCTATCTATAGAAACAGTTCATTTATTCAATATGTCTAACAGGTTCCAAGCGTAACATAGTGACTATTCAGCAAGCTAATAGCTCCACACTATAGCTCACTATTAATTAAGCCTCTAATGGGAGATTAACTTCACACATTTTATTAAAATTATGTAATATTTTACACACACCTCTTTTTTTTTTTTTTTTTTTTTTTTTTACAAGGGGCAGTTAATAAGCTTCAGTATGTAGCTTCTCCTGCTTTGCTCTGCTCTGGTCTCCAGTTCCTTCAAAGGTCAGCACTGGTCACAGCCGTTGTTTACTGGTACAAATTTTGGAATGCGAGGTTCATCACTGCAACTTTCTTTCACTCCATTGGAATGAACTGATTGATTGGACTTGGCATTTATTGTATTGCATTGAGTCTTCAGTGTTCTATGGTGAACTTTTCATTTCAAGAGGATTTTTACCATCCAGCTCTCTGTCTTCCACTTGGCGTCTCTTGGCTGAAAACCAACCTTGCAACATCAGTGCAGTGCTTGGCTGCCGACCTGCTGTCCCAGCTCTCGTCTTTGCGCACTGCGACAGAAACGCGCCCCGTAATCCGTAATCTTTTGTTTATGAAAGTTAAGACTACTCAAATATACACGTCGTAACATCATATATGTTATATGACGTTATCCACCGCTCCACGGATTGCTTTTTCGCCGGCTTCGTCAAAAACAGACGCACATTGCCCCGAGGAGGGTTAGCAAAACAGAGGGAAAGAGACCAGACTTGCATAGTTCCTCTTTAAAAGTATAAATGTGCTACTTGTTCATCCTTGCTTTTAAGTGTGCTCAACCAAGGAGGCATGGACAACAACATTATGTCATCCCTCCCAGGTAAATTACATACTTTATTGGTAGTGTTATGGCAGTGCTGTCAAGTTGCATGCCTGTCATATGAATGAGAGCCTGATTTTCTGTGATCCCTGGGTTCATACCAGAAAAAAAAAGAAAAAAAGATGAGATGTCAGGTTGCTCTTCGTATCATGTTGACTAGAAAGCATCAGGAAAAATCAAAATGGGAGGTTTTTCAGCTGCAGTATGAATGTGCCCTTGTCTTTCCATCTGTCTATCCTGGCTCTGTGTCTGTTCGCTCTCTTGGCTGTCTGTCTGCCTGTGTCTGTCACGTTTCTATCATTTTCCCGATGTCTCCTCTTCCTTTGTCAAATCTCCTTCCAATTTTTCTTTCTTTCTTTCTTCTTTCTTTCTTTCATAGCACGTCACTCTGTCCCTTCAGAACCTGGTTCTCCTTCTCCCAGTCTCAGTTGGATTAACATACATTACACATTTCACAGGGACTGTAATAAAAGACTGTATTCAGCTTGTTTCTCCGTGAGCGGAAACCAGTATGAACGTCTCCCCAAGGTCAGGACAGACCTGAATAGCCCACCTTAATATATTTTGGGGGTGTGCCAGTACTTTGGCATGCCGTCTATTTTGCATCGCCTAGTGGCCCAGGTGTTGCTTTTAGATTACACTGTGTACTCACACAGGCAAAGAGAAGGCCTGTAATCAGGTTAGCTGAATAAAGAGACACAGTTCCTAACCCTCTTTATAAAATTACAGCCATTGTCGACACTCAGGACCATTTATCCCTGAGAGTGTGATGAGACACATGGAGCTGTGTTTGACTAGCTGTGAGTGTGTGATGGATAGCGATGCAGCTGGTGTTGCACAGGGGTTGAAAGTTACAGGACAGCAGGATGCAAGGCAAAGGTGAGGAGGGCTTGCTAACTCACCACCTCAACATGCAAAAGACATGGCACCAGACACTAACTCAGCATTCTCCTAGACCCCTCTCCCACCCGCTCAGACAGGTCTCTTCAGAGACATTTTGGCAGACAGCGGAGCATCTGCCATTATCTCCAAATTTAGTTAGGATTCCCTCGCTCCCTCATCACAGATCCATCTGTCTGGGTTATACAATTGCCACATGCATAGAGTATATTACAGTTCACATTGCTGCCTGTCTGTCTACAGTGGATTCAGAAAATATTCTGACCCTGTCTCTTTTTCAGCATATTGTTATTTAGCCTCGTACTAAAGTCATTTAAACATTTTAAACACATCAATCTAGATGGATAGAAGATTACATTATAATCTACATTCATTGCCTCATAATGACAAAGAAAAAATGTTGGAAATCTTCTCAAATGAATGTCTAAAGAAAAAACTAGATATCATATTGACATAATCAATGATCACAATGATTGTGTAAATTACAGAAAGTACAGAGCAAATTCTCTTCTAATTTAAATCAGCTTCGAAACAACTCAAGAACTGGATTCAATTTTCTTTGTCATGAAACAAGGTTACAAGGGGTCGTTCCTAAGCCTCAAACCAATGCAATGAAAAAAACAAAAACATATGATGTATAGACCATACAGAATGAATCCCCATATATTATTACTCATCAACGAGAGAAGAGCTTTAAAAAAAAAACTAAAGAGGTCACTCTTGGGTATCCTGTTTGGTTTCATGAATGCATGCAGGAGTGTGACAGCCCAGATCTCTAGGTAGGTTACTCCCTCCCCTGCCATGCTTCTGTATGTATGCAGACGTGGCCTCCCTCTCCTGGCTCATCTCCACAGCTGTGACTCATTACTTCATTATCACCAGATTGCTCAGTCAACATTACATTTGTGTGCTCATGGGCACTCCTGTGGAGATTTCACAGTGCTCAGTTGTAGCACTTTTTCAAAGTTTTCCTCCTTCACTCCGGTGTTCAGTGCTCTTGAGCTGGCCATCAGCCAGTCTCCGCCTGTCACACCAACCCCACCAGAGGATCCTCTGGCAACCATTCCAGCCACTACCAGCTCAACTCTGCCACTGTCATCAACCTCCCTTTACCAGTGTGAAGCCCACACACCAGCCCCGAGCCTGCCTTTCCGTCATCGTTGTTTTCATCGAAACCACTTCTCACCCCTCAGCTCTGTCTGTGTCCTTTTTCAGATCTTAGTAGTGAACAAACTGTCACAAGCAGTAAGGATATAGTTGTTAGCATATGTATAAATCTATATGCTTGTGTGTGTGAATGGCGAATGAGCATGTGTTCATGTATACTTATCAACAGAAATGTAAGGTTTTGTATGGTTGTTGAAACTGCAGTTGGGCTTGAATGTTTTTAATGGTTAAATTGAAGTTGGTTTACTATGTTTATAAATTTTATACTTGATTGGGTCCGAATCATGGAATGGGGTATGTTGATGCAAATTGCCTTTTGGTATGCATGTGCATAAAAGCATGAATGTATATTATGCTTCAGGATAATCTTCAGATCTCAGGAAGAGTAACTGTTGTTTTTAACAGCTAATGGAGAGCCAAATACACAATAATCAATTCGCATAAGTATTGAGACCCTTTACTCAGTACTTAAGTGCTACAGTACTTTTTGCCGTTCTTCTCTGCAGATCCTCTCCAGGTCTGGCAAGATGGATGGGGACTGTCAATGGACAGGTTTTTCTGTAGATGTTTAACTCAGTTCAAGTCAGGGCTAGGCCATTCAAGAACACTGACCGAGCCAAGTTGTCTTGGCTGGGGCTTGCAACTGGGGCCTGTTCTAAACATTCGCTGAGGAGAGCCGTTCATCTGACCGCTCTGCCATGAAACCAGATTGTCGGAGCGCTGCAGTGATGGTTTTTCAGTTTGAAGGTTGTCCCATGTGATAACCTGAGTGACTATCTGGTATTGTATCAACTCTCTTACCAAAGCCAGTTGCTCAGTATAGCCAGGTGGTCATGACTAGGAGTCTTGGTTCTTCCAAATTTCTACCATTTAGCATAAATTTTCTGTTCCCTTTATAACATAATCCTGTCTTTGAGCTCTGCAGGCAGCTCCCCTCACCTCAGGGCTGTTTTTTGCCCTGATATGCAATGGGAGCTGTAAGACCTTATATACACAGGTGAGTGCCTTTCCAAATCATGCACTTGGTGGACTCAAAGGATTTGATAGATGATTAAGAATAACGGACAGAGCCTGTGCTAAATTGCAAGTTTCCCAAAGAGAGGGTCTGACTTTAATACAGTTTCAAAAATACACAGAAATTGAATTACAAAGTGCATATTTGGAAAAAATAATAATAATTTAAGTTGGAGGAGGCAGCCAATCTTAACAAAATGATAGGGAGAAATTCAAATCCTTTTGAATTCAAATTTAAACGATAAAAACCTGTTTGTTACTACTGAGTTCTTATATTGGAGGTTTGGTATGGAGTTCATCTGGGGTAGCCTCTCTCTTTCTGGGACAAATTGCCACCCATCATTATCGTAGCTTCCCATACATTTTTATAATAAATAGAGTTTAATAATTTAATTGAAAATTTGAATTAATAATTTAGTTTTATATTAAAATTTTGGCCTCCTGGGAACTGACATCGACTTGATTTTATTCACATAAAATGTACTTACACTTTCTTCTAAAGTGATATTCCCATTATTTATTTATTTATTTTTAGCTATAATCTCTGCCATCCCAGACATTTACAGGGTTGCTACTATCCCAGACAGCAAAATGAAATTTCTGGCACAATGCATGTCTGGGTCTTCAGTCCAGGTTGGCTGTTACAGCTGTTACACTGGACTAGAAGACAAGCAAGTGGTCCAAGTATGGGTTGAATTTATTTTACTGACATGTGTTAGCCAAAGGCCAAAAACCCAGGAGACACTCAGCAAACAATGATATGAGATCTGTTTCAAGACATTTTTTGTTTTTATAAAAAGAATCTAGACATTGAAATAATTCACTCGACATAGTGTTTGAAAAACACTCTGCTCCAAGACTTGGCTTTTAGTCTTTTGTTTTGTTTAACATTGATGCAACTATCAATGGGATTTTGAAAGAGGTTTTCATATTTCAGAATGCAGTGGTTCTCGTTTCACTTCAGCTCTTGACTGGTAAGACTTGAATTTAAAATGATGTATTTTTCTTTAGTCAGCAGTGTAGAGAAACAGGACACATGGGGAAGAGAGACAGTTATTGACCGTGGATATAGTGTTTACATCATATGTACATTAAATATTAGACCAATGAAGACACCTTATTATTAACAACAAAATGTTACTTTTTGAGGTTATGAAGTTTTATCATCTTGATATTGCACAGGACAAGAAACACAAGCAGTCAGACTGACTTCCTGGTTGACCTTTGACCTATACCTGATGTGGTTTTATGTGTCTATACTTTTCCTGTGTCAGTGAAAACCGGGACAGGTTGGTGGTGAATATTGACCACAGGAACTTTTAGTTTCGTAACAGGTTCGTACACAGCGCTAAACTTGGACCATTACAGACAAACCAGGTAATCTGATGACTGTTTTCAAGCTCTGTCCTTGGTGAGTGAAATTGTAAAATATGGAAGTAAAACCCCAATTTTAATAACTGCAAATTTTCCTTAAAGGTGTGTTTGGTGAGTCAAAACTTGTGACGTGATTGCAGGTGAAGTCGGTTGTTGAGAAGAGACAGATTCTTCCAAGGCTATGTGAAGTGAAGCTCATTTTGAGATGTCTCTGGATTTTGCTCAAAAAGAAGCAAATGTATGCTTTCTGTTATATTTACTAAGGTCTACTTTTTCCACTCCTGCTTTCCACTTTTCCCACTGGTTTAATCCCATCTCCTGTAAAGATGCCAGGATGTGTGAGGTGGACATCACTCAGCAGGAGACATACATCTGCAAAATTAAGCCTCATTAAACCTCAGGATGTTCACTTTATGCTGCAGATGTCCCACTGCTCTTACTGTCTCCCATCACACTTTGTGATCACATGAGCAGAGGAGTTCACAGGGATTTGCTCTCATAATGATGAAATACGGTTTTTAAAGGAGGCACTTTTTATGTAGTTAGTGTTAATTGTTACAGTCTACAGTAAAGTAATAGTTTGAAAAAATGCTATGTACATTTGGATCTTCTTGTAAATACTGTATTTGCTACCTCACACATCTTGATTATGCATCATGAATTATGTACATAAGCACAAGTTCTGTACGCAAACTCACAGACAGAGTAGCTCAGTAATTGGTTTTATGTGATAAGAAATTCTCCCCCAAAGTATTTCTTCTCCTTGTGTATGTGATTATGTATCTGTGACCCAAAGTTATCAACTGACAACCAGACTGGATCGGGGATTTAAGATGAATAACACAAATCAGCTTACTCACAATAACACAAAGGGTCTGCCGAATACAGAGAGGCGCTGTCAGCACTTTGCGAGAGGCGGCAGCAGGAAACGAGCTCCTCTGACAGTGTAAATCATAGATCAGTTCATTAGCCAAATGGCACTGATGGATTTACATTGGGGTCAGAACATTACCAAGCGCCTGGAGGATCCTGCCTCTTTTCTACAACCTTGTGTAATGTTCCAGCTCTGTATCCCTTTTCCGCTGATCATTTAAATTCTCTGTTCCACACCTCGGGCACAAGTAGAGGAGATTTACACCTAAAAAAAAAATGGCTGAGCATGAAAGAATCTCCCATTCAAAGTACGACATAGCATACAAGCCCACAGCATGAAAGAAAAACACATACATCTGCACATAGCAGTCTGATTTGCATTCTGTCCCAATAATGTCATCACATAAGCTTGCACACATACTCCCCCTTGAAAGCCTATTAGCGACAAAACAATACTGTATCTAAACCTGAACATACCTACACATGTAACCAAGCAACGATCTGCACGTCTGTGAACTGACAACAATGGTGCATTTGATTTCATGAGATCTTGCAGAGTTGTGCAGAGGCTTCCTCACAACAGGACTCCCCAGGGCTTGTGAAGTTTTCTTCTCGCTGCATTTATGTATCAACAGGTGCAGCTTTGAATGTGAATGCGTGCTCTGCAACGGACCGTCAGCCTTTCCTTCTGCCCAAAGCATGCTAATAAATGGCTCTGATGTTTCTGAATCGAGGGAAAGCAGACGAAGGCTGAGTCAATGCTTACCATTTTTGCACAATCAATCATGATGCACAGTTCATATGTAACATACCACTTATGTCCCCATTATAGAACATGAAACTGTTCATGATTGATTTGTGCCCCAGTAAAATGAATCCTCAGTGTGTCTGATGAGGGGGTTAAGTAGGCTGAGAGTCACGCAATACTTTCTGCCGCCTGCACAAAGGTTTCTTTCTTTTCTTCCCTGGCATGAATTACCTTTGCCTGGAGCCCTGTCTTTTGAAAGTCAAAAAGGGCACCCATGTGGCATGCAGAATCTATTCACCAAAATTACATTTCTAATGTGAAATAATCATAGATCATTTTGATATCTGGGCAGTTAATCGACAATTTATTTTGCCATTTATTGTTTCATATAGAGGATGTCTGGAGGTGATTAATGACTCCCTTAATTGCAGTACTTTTATGACATTACATTTATTCACAGGTCAGTGCTTATATATCCACTGTGTTATTATCATTTAGCCGTTTGTAACAGACTGTCACCTGTATCTGAACTTGACATAGAATATCATTCAGCCACCCTGAGGGTATGTGTGTGCCATTGTCTGTATCAGAGTTGTCCACTGTTGACAGTCAGCTGCTGAGGGGCTGCTGTGGCTGTGTACTCACTCTGGATGAGTATTGCTTTTTGAGGCAGCAGTACCCGGTTACACCCTGCTGAGAGCAACTTAGTCCATACAAGGTCAAGTAAAGGTGAGGCACAAGTCTCTTTGGCCCTGGTGTATGGTCTGTGCTTTACTGCTGTGTGAGAAGTGTATTGTAGACTCTGCTCTCACTCCACTGGACTAGAATGAGTGTCATTCCCCCAGAGAGGAGATGTCATGGGCAAGAAATGTGCTCTGGGAGGAAGACAGCACACTTTCCACCTCTGGCCAACAGAAGAAATGAATGGAAGTCTGATCCTGAGACACAAAAAGCAATGGTTCTTAATTACAGAGGTTTAGTTGAGATGGTTCTTATCAAATCTTGAGGCAGGTGTTTATTAGACATGAAATAGATTCTGCTCAGGACCTGGAAGAGCCACAGAATTACAATTACACACCTGGAGAATTCTGCACCAGCAACCAGTAAACATGATTTAAAAACATTAAACATGAGGTGGTCTCCCATGAATCATAATTTTGGCAGTGCTACCGTGATGGAATTCATTGTTTCATGATCTCTAAGTGGCTTTAAATGTTTCAAATGAGATTTGAAATGGGATTATCATCACCATCATCAGTTTGACATTATTTGCTCAGCTTCATATTTCGCATTCTGTTCAGGATTGTCTTCTCATTTTACAATATTATTCAGGCCTCAGCATATACTGACGCAAGATTGATGATGGTCGAAAGGGGAGAAATACAAGCTGTTTTTGTTGTGCTCCTGACAAATACTTTTTCAATATAAGTAAAATCAGTTCAGTTGGGAGAGACAATTAAACTTTTATTGTCATGTGCAAAACAAGAGAGGAGAAGTGAGAGATGTGCGAGTGATTAAACCTGGTCGTGATATCTTCACATTTGATTGGAGGTGTGGCTGTGAAAAGTATTAGAAACCTCCCAGGGCCTAGACACTGGTGGTGGTAGTGATGGGAAGAAGAGAGCGGTGCAGATCTGGATGTAATGTGGAGTGGACTCTGATAAGCTTGGCCCGGCAGTGGCTGTGAAGCCTGGAGGGGAATTACGTAGGTGGAGAAGAGCTGGAGCACTATGCACTGAAACGACAGCTGACAGCAGAAAAGAGAACCAATTTAAAAGTTGGACAGTGACGTTGTGGCTGGTTGAGATTGTGGCGAGATCCGAATGGCTAAGGAAAATAGCTGAAGTCAGCTGATTAAGAGAAGTGGGGTGAAAGAGGGAGGGTGATATAATTGTGAATGAATGAGACATAAAGATCGAATTGACCTAATTTCACAGTGTGAAGGAGGAGAAGCACAAATTATTAACAAATGCCAATGGTGGTAAAATGGTAAAATTGCAGCAGAGTCTCAGACAGACATGCCATCTCTCTTCATACACTCGATGTACAATGGAGAAGTTGAAAGCAGGAAAACAACACGGAGCATAGAGCTCTTCAAAACCCTCCAGGTGGGACGGGAAGATGTTGAGTAATCTGTTCATCTCATAACGAATGGTAAGTGTTTTTCAGCCTTCTCAAAGCAGGCTGAACAGTTCAACTGCGCAATAAGAAACTAGGATGGAAGCATAAATGGCTCAAGATATTAAGGTCACGTGACCTTCCCTCCTGTGCTTTTGGACAGTTCTTTGAGGGAAACGCTGCCTTTCTGCCACTGACTGCTGAGATACCAGCTGAGAAACAGGCGCTTTTGGAGTGAGTCAGTGGTAACAGAGTGTTGTACCAACAGCATGCAGTGTCCTCTGTAGACTGGAAACACCAAGTGGCATCAGCCAAAACAAATCCAAACATGCTAGTGAATCAGAGGGAGCTGTGAGCATGCAAGAACTCTCTGTGCTGTCTTTACCATTGTCTTGTACAGAAAGCGGTCCAAGCCAGGAGGCAGACCAGTGATGCGGGCCAAAATATTCACCCGATACAGGCAATGAGGTATTTTATTTCCCGCAGAGCGAGAGAGGAGTAACTTGATGACATCCAGCTGCTGCATGATCATGTAGATTTTACTTACAGGTTTCACTCTTTTATTGCACTGCTGCAGGAGATAAGCACTCTGATAGAACCGGATGTTTCCTGTAAGCATGCTGATCAGAGTGAAGAAGCTCAGTGGCCTCCATACCATTGATAAAACCTTAAGGCCGAGGCTATTTCTCCCAGCAGCAAATCAATGGAAGAACCTTGTAGTCCAGAGAGCCAAAGGGGTCCTCAAAGCCAGCAGATCCCAAATCCCAGGCAGGTGCTCAAGGCTGACTGAGGTCTTTCCCTCATCTTGCACAGCCTAAAGCAATTCTGCTGCACTTTTCATTTCATTACTTTCTTGCTGCCACACCATGTTGTATTTGCCTCATAGTTACACACATGTTGAGAAATCTCTGTCAGTGTCAGCTTTACCTAAAGGCTGAGACTCACATCAACCTTAAAAGTTTGTAGGCAAAGAAAGTGCATTGATTTCTTGCACTTTCTAGACAAAACACTTCACATCATCAATATCATAAACAACACATATACATAATCCATAATTCATGATAAACACAAATCTGAAGCTATTTGCTTTGGAAAGATATTTACTGTTTTGCTATATACGAGTCCATACATATGCAAGGCCTTGCCTGTGTGTTTGTAGATGCATGTGAACACTTTGTGTATTAGTTTGTATTTGCTGCATGTGTATTTATATTCAAGAATTTATGCCCACGTATGCGTGAGCTCCGAACTGGCGCGAGAGAAACGTGAACTGGAAGCAGAGTAGTGAAGGCAAGAGCAACATGACAGCCTGTTTGGCCTTTTTCAGCTGGTGACCCCACTCATCACCTACCTCCAGGCTCTCCCTCCTCCAAAAAACAATAAAATCTTCGACTCTGCCTCTCCATGTAGTGGGCTGCGGACTGGCAACTGCCCAAAAAATATGCAAGCGTAATAAAGTATCAGTATGTGGGAGACCAAGCACATATGGATTAAAAAAAGAGGCACTGAGTGCTACATTTAGCATCATCATAGGTTTAGAAAAATTCCGATTTCTGAAAGCTTTGTGTTGCTGTGGAGGTGTCTGAATGGAAGGGGAGCATTTCATTTATACTTGCATTGTAAATTAACATAGGGATTATATCATTTTGCAGTTCCTACATTCATTTCCTCTTTAAAAGGAAAACAGTGAGATGATGCGACAAAAACACCAAGAAACAAGTGGATATCTGACGGACTAGCCAGTGTTTACACTGACGTTTAACATACACATGGGATGCTCCACCATGGCCACCGTGTTTTATGGTACATGTTGAAATCATGCCAGAGACTGAATCTTCTAACCACTGTGCTGTTATGAATTATGGATGTCTAGATCACCTGAAACTGACATATCAGTCCCACTGCATGAAATAAGTGACCTATGGAAGCAAAATAAAAACGGGGAGCGCTATTACTTAAATTTGATGCTCCTTGACTGTGTGCTATATGTTCGGAAAGATTCTACCTCTGCAGTTTCTCCAAGTGGTGATCTCTGATGCATTTTATGCTCTATATCACAAGAGGCTTGTGGATGAAGTGATGAGATATTACTTGAGTAAAGTGCGTTTAATGGTCAGTCGATACGGTGGAATTTACTGAAATATCTGTGAACCGTTCCTGAACCGCCCTTGTAATCACTCATCAGGGTCGTTGTGATGTCCAGCGGAGAGGACTGCAGTGTCTCGGTGTCTGCAACATGCTTACTGTACAGTGTGAGTCGTGAAACTTTTTATTCTGAGAAGAGGCAACAATGACCTTGTCCTCATTGCAGCACAGTAATGTATAATAGACTGGTGGTGGGAGAAATGGTGAAAAGGAGTTTTAAGTTTCTTGCATCTGAGGTCTGTTTCCTGGTCCTAGAATAAATACATTTATTTGGTCAATGGACACTGGACAGAGTGTGTTGTTTTATTCATCAATTTTGGCAAGATCCAAAAAAAAGGTGGATATGTTTTACCCAGTGTGTTGATGAGAAACAGAAAATATATTGTATTATTTGAGTAAAACTGTAAACACTTGAGTATACACCTGTTATGACTCAGACCCAAGTCCATGACACAGTGGTGGGAGGGAGGAAGAAACCACAGTTTACCACAATTATTGAATTCACAAATGTAAGTATAACCCCTGAGAGTCTCCATGTATAGTGATTGTACAGTCTGTTTCAGTATAACATGGGGCCACCTTAATCAAACACATTAAAAGCAAACATGGAGGTACATCTGTTGGATGTGTTGCACATATCATTTTCCAGTTGTCACCTGTCACTGCAGATCTGTAAGTCAGGCACGGCCGATCAAAGGGTCTCAGAGCAGGAAGGAATTAACAGATCTGAAATATCAAAGGACCCGTATCAAAGTTTAAGAGAAGAAGAGAAGAGATTGGTGTGTCGGTGTTAGTTAAATTCACTGATGTGTCCTCTGTAGTGATGATCACCTTTATATTTTGTCATGATGTGACCCTATTTTTTGGCATGGTAGTGTGGGAAGTGATGATATGTTGGCAGTTTAATTATCTGTGAGAACTCTCTGCATGTGTGGGTTTATGGAAGTAATTACTCTGTGCCAAATGAGCCTGGAACTGGAAAATGAACAGACTTTATTTGCCATACTTGTGATGACATTGCCATACTTGTGATGACATTTACATTTACAACCAGTGTGTTGTCTTAAGTGATTTTTTGGGTGATACTATTTTAACTCTGCAAGAAAAGGCTTGCAAAGTATTGTGTGTGGGGTGAAGGGACTGTTCTGCTGTTGCTTTGCTCTTGTTTCAAACTCAGGCCTATTTGGATTTGTATGGTCTCAGACTGATGTGGTTAAAACAGCCTTGACTTTAATTTTTGATGAAGGACAGATCAATAATCATTTTGACTGGAAGAAGTTCAACCCTTTCCTGATCATGTTTGTAAAAATGCCTATGATAATAATGTGATTAATGTAAACCATGTTGTATAGTCCGCTCAGAAGATTCAATTTTCCTTGTTGGGGTATTTTAAAGGAAAGAAAAATACTAAGATAGAACTCAGAAATTGAGAAAATAAGAGCATATAGTCGTGCTGGAGCTGAGCCTCTAGGCTACTTGCAAATAAAAACAGAGCTGATAAAGTTGAACCATTCAGACCACGCTCAAACTGAATCACAGCCTCACTCATGTATGGAAAATTTAAAACAACAGTTTATTTCTGAAGGGGAAAAAAATGGAATAGGGGTGAGTTGTTTCAGGCCTTGACACAAGACAACTTGTGAGTTCTTCTATTTGTCGAAAATGTAGCAGCCCTCAACAATTCTGAAACAATGAGTGAAAGGAGAAATATTCAAAAGGCTTTGTTTTGCAAATTAAAAGAAAAAGGAATAATTAAAGATGAAAGCATGAAACTATGACTTTGCAAAGCCGTGAAATGTTTGCCCTTTCTCTGAGAAGAATGTCAGTTACCAAAATAGTTATTAATTAAGTTAATCATCTCATCGTTTCAGCTCTCTTTGTATTCAATGTAAGGTACAGTACCAATGTACCAACTCACTGCAGGGCTTCTTAGTTTTGCACCTCTTATGTGTTCTCAGTGTATAAAGATGGTAATCTGTAAAACACCTTGTGACTGTGGTAGTCACAAACTGTCATGTAGAGAAAATATTCTAGTACAAGTACATGAAAATTGTACAAAATTGTTTTAAAGTACATAACTATATTCCACCTCTGTAACAGATCCACAGGTCAGACACACACACATGTGTTTGGAAAAACGTGGCATGATTCAGACAAAATAAAGAGAGACAGAAAGAAAGAAGAGCAGCCCTCCTCTCTGATGATGGCTCAGTCTACCGGAGAGGGAGGGGCTCAGCAGAGGCAGCCTCTCAGACGACCTTCGTCAAATCAGTCTGCAAAGCAGCACATCCACAGAGAAAAGAGAAGGGATAAATATAAATGCAGCAGAATGGCACATTGGGCCAGAGATTAGATGTTGTTGTTAATGGGAAGAGAATATGTATGCTGAATGACTCTGGGGCAATTTTATCAACAATTTCATTCAGTGGAATAGTGTTTTTTCTTTTTTCTTTTTCTGCCCACGCTCCTGTGAAACTGTCAGGCCAAGATGTTTTATGTGCAGGGAATGAACTGTACACTTGATGAAAAATAGTTTGAAGACACTTGGCTGTGCTGTAAAATTCCAACTGTGGTGTATAATGGTGGCCAACTCAATCAGATCATTTATCTTCCCTGTTCGTGATGTAAAGTGGTCAAACTTTCACTACGATACACACACACACACACACACAGAGGGAGAGAGAGGGGGATCCCCTTGTGTTGGCACATGTTCAACAATATAATTTATCACAAGGAGCAGTTAAAGGTATTTAGACTGTCACTGACTCCTCACACTGATGCTTTTCTGTAGCAGGGTGTTTTATCTATGCAGCTTCAAGCCTTTACTCGACAAGGTGAATTTATTTGTATAGCACCTCTTGACTACAATGCAATTCAATGTTAAAGTGTAAAGTGGAGGCATTAAGAAAAGGGAAACAATATAAAAAGGCTGATGGGATTTAAAAGGATAGAATGAAATAGAGGAAAAATACCAGGTTTTATTTTCTAATGTTAGAAATGCAGAGGCAGAGAAGCTTTAAGCACTAATGGACCTATTTCACTGGTCCATGATATCAACTGACCTGGAGTACTGCCTTGTGCGAGAGTTAAAATGCAATTAATGTTGTTATTGCCCCTACAGCACCCATAGTGTCTGATGTTAATTTGATACAGTGGTAGACATGTGTTCAAGCCTTCTTTTCCGTACCATTCACTTCATGAATGTCAGTTTCTCTTTGCTTTCACCTTTGAGGGTCTGTATGGCAACAGACCTGTCCAGAGTTTATGCAACTTGACTAAGTAAGGAGAGAACTTGATAAACTAATACTGTCTTGGGGAAGTGCATTGCCTCAATAGTGGCCCACTATGAGCCCCATAAAAATGTCCATTCTCCTGTTTAACTAAGCAAAGGTCATTGGGACATTGCCACAGCTTTGTCAGCCAAACATAGGGTACATAGTCCACTGTAACCCTTCCTCTCTTGCACTTCTTCCTTGGTGTGACTAATTATTGCTGACATTTGATTCACACCTACACAGCAGCGGACACTTTCTTTCATACCGCCATTCTGAACTGTGCACCTAGCCTTATTCAAATCCATGAACCAACTGAGACTTGAAGACTGCTCTTACATCTGTGTCCTCCCTGGGCTTGACAGACTGTAATTTGTCTTTTTTGCCTGGATCTGCATGAGAAGGGTGATTTCATCTCTGCATTTTGGTTCAGAAACATGGCTCTCATCACTGCCCTGTGTCTTTTTGTGTTTCTAAACTGCCTCCTGAAGTGCAGGGGATGCCAGCTTGTTTAAAAGCCGTTGCTGCTACAGCTGTCTTAATTGAAAAGTCAACCCCCATTGTGAAGGCCCATGTTGTGTATAAACTTTTGTTCTGTATGGTGTTCATCATAGTCTGAGCACAGCATGTGACAGCTGTTCATACATCATTGCTCCTATTCTCTTTGTTTATACATAACTTTATCCAACAAGGTGTGTTTTTTACATTTTAATATGCACAAAAATAATTTTGATAACCTCACAACCTCAGAACAGACAAAGCTCTGTGGACCCCCTAAGATCTCTGGTGCCCTCATAAGGGGGTCCCGCACCCCAGGTTGGGAACCACTGCGTTAGAGCATTGGTTAAATTTACGCCAGAATATCTCTTTAAAAACTTCTCAACGATAAAGAAAAGAAGAAAAGGACAATGAAGAAGAACCACGGACTGATAGGGAGTGATGTTGTCTCTACAACAATACTATTGATTTGTTGAAATAAATTCGGCCTGTACATTTCCATCCATTTTCCCTCGTTTTCGGTAAATTGCTCCAATTTATGATTGACAACTGCTGTTATTTTCTCCACTTTATAGATGTCTGCTGTGATTTCCAGGTCCCAAGAATTTTAATAAATGCTAGGGGCTAGTCTCATCTGTCAGAGTGCACTGTGTTTGTCAATTTCCATCTGTGCATTTAAAGCTGGTATTTCGTGGTAGGATTCTTTTTGACCGCCACCGGCAGTGTATTCATTAAATATTCATTTATCTATTATATTTACCTCTTTTCAACTACTTCAAAAGTATGTATTGAAAATATATAGTCTTAATTTCTAGAGTCATTTCACATTCAAAAATGTCTCATAGGGATCTTGTATCTTCCTCCAGCAGTCTCTGATGACAGGGGAAAATATGGTCATTGTTTCTCTAGCAAACAGGGAGGTTACTCTCATACTGGGATTTTTGAGAGGCTGTAATAAAATATCTTTTCATCTCTTCCAAATCCAAACCCCCTCCATTTCTTGTGAGCTGGTATACTGCCTTTGGTACTTCCATGTCATTATCTGATGGTTCTTTAATGAGTTTGGGGGTTGTTGTATTAACAATCCAAATTCATTTTACTCAAAAGAATAAATCAAAAGCAACTGAAATGTTTGTACTGAATGTTGTTCTGCTTGCTTTTCTTTTATTTATGCTTTGAAGTTGGCTAATGAATGATTAATGGAATGTTTGCTATTAGAAAAATTATTGTTGTAATCATGTTTTATCCATATATTTACCCATTCTAGTGAATTGAGTTATTGTTTATGTGACTTAAGTGGCATTTAAGGTTTATGCTTCTTCCTTTCATCTTAAGCTTTTTCTCTATTTGCATATTATACGCCAGACAGCTACATATGGCCTAATATGTGCTTACTGTTTGACCGTTGTCCTCTGTCAGGAATCTTTACTGCTTGGTAATACTCCTCTTAATATGGCCACTGTTGCTCCATGCATGCTAGATTGAACCCAAAGGCCACATAGTTATATTCGATGTTGATCTGATGATCAAAAGGAGGGGACTGTGGTAGAATATGTTTTTGCAGGGCCTTTGTGGGAGATTGGAGATTGAAGTGTCTCAGTATTTGAGATGTGATGATTGTAAATTATGCTTAGAGGGTCAAGAGCCTACAGTACTTATGACCTTCCAGTTCGGTATAATCTGCTGGTGGAGGAAGTAACAGTGGACTGGAATAAATATGTCATTTAAGTCCACAGAGTTGTTTTGTTAATCAGTTTTTATAATCACGTAGTGGTGTAAGAATTATGAACCTGCTGCTCATGGACTCTGAGAAAAAAAAAAAGTTCTCTACATTATCTCACACAATGAGTAGAAAATCTGTTCTGTTGTCATATCATCTGAACTTCATGGCAAAGTCTTACAATAGCCAAGTCTCCTTAAATGTCACCCTTTCAGTGTAACGAAAGCTGAGTTTGCACTAACAGAAAAAGCTGAAAAATTGAGGCAGATAGAGAAAGAGGTGGGGCGTGAGTTTGAGAGGTAGGGGAGGGTGCACAAACACAAAACAGCATAAAAATGAAAGAACTGCACTGAAATATGATTTAGAAGCCCAATCAGAGCAATACTAAAAGAGAGACAAGCAGAGCTGAGGTGGAACGGCGTGTCTGATGAGATTCTGTGAGAACACATCAGTACCCATCTCGCCCTGCATCACAGATAAGATAAAGATTGTACGCTTGGCTGTGAAAATCTCTGAATGATGGCAAATCTGACATAGTTATTTAATACAAAGGGTCCATTTATATGAATCAGGGATTGGATAACTCAGTCATTGAAAAAGTAAAGCTGAATGGTACCTCGTGGAGTACAAAAGGTGGTTGCTGCAGCAACCATACATGTGGTAGTCTGTACTGCAAGTGAGTTTTGTAACCATATTATTGATACCTTCAAAAGAACAGTTATGTATGGTGGCCCTGAGACCTCAGTGCACTGCATCTTAAGAAAACACATACAAAGACACAGATGTGCTGCAAATTCAGAAAACACCTTCATCAATTTGGCAACATGGGCCGCAGGTTGAACTCACACGCACCCTCCCATACCCCTTGTTTCTGTCAACAATAATCATTGTTTTGTGGGACTGAATTTGGGAGACATTGCATGTGTTGAGATTTTTAGAAGCAGATGTGTCTTTAAAAATATTTTCTCATAAGTTGCAGTGGGTTGAGCTCTCAGAGCCCAAAATGTTCCTTACAACAGAGTGTGTCATATTCAGCCATACTGAAAAAAAGTGTAATTTATTTTTTTTCATCACAGATTTACAAGAGTCATTTTCATTTGCCGCCCGAACTAAATTCTTGTTGGGCAATTATGCGCCACCACAACACAAATATTCAGTACACAACCTTTCTCTAATCTGTCTCAGCTGTCCAAACCTAACCACACATTTGGTTATTTGTCATACCCACAATCTTTCCCTAAGCTTAATCACACCATGACTGACAGGCACAGATATTGTAAGATTTTTTTTATTTTTTAATTTGTTTTTAAATATTGGCAGTGAAGAGAAAAAAAGCCAGTATGTGTAAAGCAATCAGCACTCTGCAACACAGCCCCTCACTGTCTTCCCACCAACAACATCCTGGTTCCATTTGCTGTCTAACTGATTGCAGTAACCATCCCTTTAGCCCAGACTGAAATGGTACAAATATGGTCTTTTGAACTATCAAAGCTCCTTTGTGCCTGTACAGGGGATAAAAGCTCATGTATCTTGGTCTTACCCATTATTTGCCTGCTCTGCTGTATCTACGACAAATGTGCTGTTCAGAATGAAGTTTTACCCCACCTGTACCTCTGTTTTTGAGCGTGTGCTGTGTTGTTTTCAGTGTGTGAGTATCTCTGTGTGTATATGCAGGAAAACTTTGCTGTATCAATATTCTCACAGGCTCATGTTTACCTACTATCAAAGAGTCAATTCTTTTCACACATAAGAAACCATTAATCTTAAAAAGCAGTATTAGTTCTCTGTTTATACACACAGCAGTAGATATGCTGCTGCTGCAGTGCATGAATCAATTAAGTTACTTTTAATTGCTTAATGCAGTTCAGTATGCTTTCAAAAAGCTTCCTAATCGTTGCATTTTTGCCATAGGGTCACAGGAATAAAATGATGCAAGATGGGTCATGACACTTTCATGGTGCTTTTAAAAAATGTGAACTTGATACGACAGTGGGCTGAGTCAGAGCAGGTCTTGTAACCATGCCCTAACCTCAGAGAACACCTCTTGTTAATGTTCATCTAAATGTCTTTCAATTCTCCTTAAGCCAGATCATATTTCATATTTTTATTGAAAAGAGTGCACATTTGAGTTCATAATCACCTCTGCATTACGCCAGGGGCCCATTCGTCTTTTGCTTCTGTGATTTATGTTGCGCTAATCTCAGCTCGTAGGGTTGTATGGAGTGTGAATGTAGCTGGTGTCTGACCTGGATATCTGAGAGCATTATAAAGCACTACAGGGAGTTCCGGGCTCTGAGAAATTGTGAGGATGGGGCAGTGCTACGTATGACTATGAGTAACAATGAGTATTGTATTGTTAATGCGTCCTCTGCCCTTAGGGCCACCTTCAGGGGCACGTAACAGTGGCTCATTGTCAATGAAAGAGCAAACCATAATATGTTAAAACCAGATTGTGGACTTTTAAATTGTCTATGTACTGTACACTGAAGACATATGGAATGGCATGTGGTGGAGTGGAGTTCAATGAAATGTTGCTGCAGCCGATGAACCATGTCACATTAAAGTTTTCTTGGTGTCTGAGGCCTGTCCAGACTGGTCTAAAGGCCGGGACGCTATGATGAAGTGGACTCACTCTGCTTTGGCTGTGGTTGTTTTCTTGGGTGTAATTTGCACATCAGGGAGAGTGCTCCAGCTGTGATGAAAGGAAACTGATTCATAATTCATGGAGTTGTAAATGTGGGTGCAACGGGCTAATGGGCAATGTGCTGTTATGTAATGAAACACAGCATAATGAAATGTAGGAATATTGTCTGACCCCTGTGATAGGAACCAAGGTTTTATAATGAATTTGGAAGTTATGGCTATACATGTCAGGTCCACTTTATTTCTGAATGACAACACCTTTCTGCTCCAGGTGAGGTGATTATCAAGAACATAGATCCAGCTGGCAGCCTGAAAAGAAATGAGCAGGATTATAAGCAAAACAGCCAGACCTAATGGTGAAATATCCAGTCTTGTCTTATCTTTGTCAGTGTCTACAATGGAAATAATTGACATAGATCTCTCTTTTGAAGTGACACTTAAGACCTCAGTAGAGCACAGGTCAGACATTCTTGCAAAATAAATCATTAAATCCAAGAGATGAAAGAAAGGTAGAAGGACAGACTGGAAAGAAAAGGGGCAGATAAACAGAGAAAGGAAGATAGAAAGAGACGGCAATAGCATGCTAAGGAAGTGCAATCCCTTTGTTCTCATGCCACACACAGGAAAAGGCCACATCAGTGATGTTGGCTGTTTCCAGCGAATAGCATAAAAGAGAGAGAAGGGGGGAGAGCTCAGTGAGAAGAGGGAGAAAGTGAACGTAATCCATTTGAGATTCTGGAGAGGACTCAGTCCTCCCTGTCACTCGTCCATCCTTCCCAGGAAACACAAAGAGCATTATGCATGAAGCCCAGAAGGTCTCTAAGCACGCACCATGCTGTCGCCCAGCTCCATCGTACAAAGTCACTCTGACACCATTTCTCTGGGAATTCACAGTGCTACATAACACAATAAAATATGTTCAAATCAATGAGAGGTTAAGAGGTGATAATTCTTACAGCTTTCAGTCTTGACCACCTCCTCAGCGCCCCAGCTGAATAGTGACTAACAGCCATTCACCTTTCAGATATGACATCTCCTTCCCCGTGGGTGGAGGTTGAATAAAAAATGGCACACTGGAGTTATAAAAGATATTCAAATATATTGTGTCCCTTCCTTTTGAAGTCTCAAAGTGCTGTCTTGGATTTTTCAGATTTTTGTGGATTTTCTCTTGGGTAGAAGAAAAAAACTTTTTTTTTGTTCTGCAGTAAAGTTAAGAGTAGGGATGCAAGATATGGATGTGGCAACCACCCAAACATCATGCAGGTGTGTTTTGCAGATAAAGTTTGGGCAAAAAAGACTGTAGGGAAGGAAAGTAAAGAAAAAGATAAAACCTGAATCAGATCATACACAGAAGGAGTTATGTGATGGCATGTCCCGATAAAGACCTGGTGAGACAGAGCCACATTCACCTTTGTATGCATTTTTTATGACACAACTACTGGCACAAATCACGGCTCGTCAAGCAGTCTGAGATAAAAAACAGTCAAAGATCTTAACTTCCTCCTGCTTGAAGACATGCATGTTTATGCTGACAGCTTTCAAATCCTCAAGGGACATATTTTGTCTCCTTTTCCTCTTTTTATCTGCGTGACTCAAGACTTCTTCTCATAAAATCTGCTGTTAAAGAGTGGGTCGGTATTACTACACATGTCACGATGCAGTTGATACTGTTCATTAATTCAAATCTAGTTTTTGACCTTATTGATTTGCAATTGATGGATTTGCAACTAGGAAAGGGGGACACATCAGTCACTCAGTACGAGATCACACTTTGCCTTGTGACAGTCTGATCTCAGTTTTACTCCTGAGCACTTGAAGCACATCGTTATCTGCGTGAAATACCACATTTACTCACTCTATCCCGGTCTCCACCGATTTTATTTGTGAAATACATTGTGATGATATAGGGACTTGGGAATTTGCCAAAATTTAAGTTCTAGCACCTATTCCACTCCAGGCATCAAAACATGAGCTGTCTCTTTTCAGCGGCTGCATCCTTGGGAGAACAAGGTGGGGCCTTCATGAATATTGCAGAAAATGAAGGCTAAAATGAAATGGAAGAATTTTCACCTTGCATTAGCATTTGTTCCTGCCCTTACTCTTAGATCACAAATTGCTGCTCCTATTATCAAGCAACCATTTGACTTTTTTTTGGAAGATGAGCTTGTCAACTTAAGTGAAACCCCAATACTTATATTTAAAAGACTTAGGCCTTAGGCTCACTGTCAGCATTACTCACTTTCACTGCTGTTGCTCAGTGAATCTTGGAATAGGTTGAACTACAAAGGATCCCTACATTGGAAGCTTTTGCTGTTGCTTAGGAAAAGAAGACTGTTTTGTCAACTGCAATTTAAGGATCCTTTGAAATGGGACTAGTTGTGCAACTGTGACTGTGCCTCTGATTTGGGACATAGCTATGGTTCATACATGGTTGAATATGTACATGCCACAGTGGAAATGAACACCACATGAGCTGCATTGGCAATGTGGGCTACGTGTATACCCTGACTCTCAGGGTTTAAGAAGACACTGTTCACCAACCACAAAACAGAGATTGAAATCAGAGGGATGTACTGTTCCCAATGGACTCCACTGGCAAAATGCAATTTACATAATACCACATTGGAATGTGTGCAAATTAGGCTGGTCAAAGATGCATTTGGGTGAAAAATTCAGTAAAAAAAAGGACCTAGAGCTACTGTCTGCACTCTCATCTCACATGACATATTCTTCAGTTTTTTTTTCTCAGAAGCATGGTCTTCCTGTGGTCACACTGGTTTCCTCCTACATTGTAGACATACGGGTCAGGAGAAAGATGAATCTAAACAGTGTGTGGGTGTGAAGGTGGGAATGTTTTTTGGGTGTGTCTATGTTACTGCCATATTGGACTGAAATCAATTATGGGTTTTCCCTGCTGTTCACACTGCATCCTGAAGTGAGCTCTATGCCCCCTGTGACATGACACACGAAATGTGCATCATATTACTGTCACATCAGTGGCACTGGTACAAGTACATGCAGATGCTATGCCTCCTTCCTCAACTCAAACTCTACTGTCAGTGATGAAAGCATGTAACAGGTCACAGGGTGATTAGTCTGATAAAACACAAACACTCACACACACACACACACACACATACATTCTGTTGACAGGTGTTCAAAAAAACACCATCTCTGCTTATACACAGGCTGTTGAGAAAAATGCTGAGTGATGACTGTGGTTTGCAAGGTGCTGAAACACATGTGTCACTTGAAATTCAGCTGTGTCACAACACAGACTGGGCCAGTGTAGACAAATATTGGTTTTGTGTCAAAAAGCTACTTGAAAGTTGGATGTGGTAATCTTCCTGCTAATGGCCTGGCAAAGGCCTCCTTATTATTCTGGCCCCAGCCTCCCTCTACTGAGGGTGTCTCCACAAGGTTAATTAGTGGAGGGTCCCCTGAGGTTCCCCATGCGATGTAGGCTTAGGATAGTGGAGGTGCCTCTACACAAACAAGGTTAATGGAGCCTCAGATAACTCCCTCCTTCTCTTTCCCTCATCCACATGCATCCACATGGAGACTGTTACTGTGCCTTAGTTATTCATCAGCCTTTAAGGTGGAGCGGCTGGCTGCCTTGGGAGTTTGAACTGTAGGTATTAGCCATTGAGATGACATTCACATCTGCTTGCGGTCATTGCATTATTTAAGTAATACTTCGGTTGGCAATGGGAAATGGCAGTATGGTAAACAAGCAACTGCTATTTCCAGCTATATTATGTGATGAAAACCAAGAAGTTTAATCATCATGTGTCAGTGTGCAGAAACAGCAACAACAGAAAACATTCTCACTACTAAAAAATGCATTTGGATATCATTTCGCCCGGAAACCCATTTTCAGAACTATCATCCATCAATGATCGTGGAGTGTAGCAGCTTTTCTGATGAAGGCAATAATGTCCTATTGAGCTAATCTCGAGCCCATGGGTGTATCTGTCATCATTTCCCACGGGACAGAGAGGCAGTAACACAAGGCTTAAATCAAAGAAATAACACACACAGAGAACGGGGCCCTTCGAAGGTCACAGTGTCACAAATGATTTTGCATCAAGAGTCACACTCTGAGTTTCACCCTTGAATAAAGTGTGTCTTCAAGCCACTCCTGAGATTCACACTCTTCTTCCTGCCATGCCTGCCCCACCCTCCTCATCCTCCCCCCCCTCCCACCTCTGTGACCTCCATCAGGAACAACATGATTTATCACACCAATATCCCCTTCAGCACCTGCCCGATTGCTTTGATTTCTCTATTGACATTTTCAAACATCCCACCTGCATGCATTTTTCATGCTCGTCCTGGGACAGAGCATGCGTCCAGAGACGATAGTCATGAAAATACTCAAAAAAGACACCTTATCTCTCGTACTCTGCCTGGAGCTTTATGTGTTACAATCATGTTTACTGAAGGCATGTTTCATGGGTTAGGAGGCTGGATTATACATGTTCACCTTCAGAGAAAAGGGGATGAGAGGCAGCCTGCTGCTTCTTTGAGGTCATAGGCAAGGAGGGAGCTGATATGCTGGAGGTCTGTGAGGGGAATGAAAGGCAGGAGAGGAGCAGCTAAAAGTTTTAAAGCATGACCCAGTCCCCCTTGGGTGACGAAGGTGACACAGCGTGTGCTGAGAGGCTTGTGAAGGAATCTGGCTCCTCTTACTCTCTCATATGCACATCTAAGCACTTTTCTAGCCTCTGCTGGCCTTGCCACTGTGTTTATGAGTGTTTGTGTGTGTGGGCATGTGCGTGTTTGTGAGTTTATCGGGTGCAGTGTTTGGTTTTGTTTGGGTTATGAATCCTGTGCTCCCTGGTGCACTGAGCCATGCTGTGTGATACCGAAGCCTGAAATAAAACAGGGCCATCTATTGAAGCCAGCATTTCAGATGTCACCTCTCCATGCTGCTGAGGTTTGTCAGCATTACTTTTCCATTGTGGGAATACAAAAAAGCCTCCATCCCCTCCCCTCCCTCTGCAGAGGAGTAAAGCCAATTCCTACTTATGTATCTCCACTGTATAGATGTTCTGAGAATCCCTCCAATGTTTGTCCATGCATCTTCCACATCCTCATGCATATATGATTAACAGATCAGTCATCTTCATAAGAGCTTCTCTCGTGTGATATCATAATATTATGTCTCTCCTGCTTTGATCCAAGCTGGTTATTTCCATCCAGGGAACTGCTGCAAAATCTGCAGGAACATCACACAATGGTAGACCCAACACTTCACAGGCTCTGTTTGATGTTCCTGTCTCCAAGCATGGAGACCCACTGACTGTTTTATTCCACAGCACATTAATGGAGGGCCTCCAGCTGAGTGTTGCTGACAGACATCTGGGGGAGAGAGATAGCTAAGATGTGGCAGCTCCTGTCGCTGTATCGATTCACTCTCCAGTACTGACATTCAGAGCAGACACAAGCAAGGTTTTGGCAATCTTATGTTCTTGGGCTGTTATGGATTTTATGGTGGAAAAGTGAAAGTTATTGTGGTTGATGCCGAGGTATATGGCAGTCAGCACTCGGGGAAATGTCTGCCCTCCTTGTCTTCTGGAGTGAAAAATGTTTACTGTGTCATAATCTGTCCAAACTCTTTGAGAGCACATGGAAGGATGAAAGAGAGGGCTCAAACTCATACATATGGATAGCTGTGACATTGTGAACTCCGAGGGTTAGTACGAAAAATGATGACTAATTATGTTTGCCGTCTGTCATCTAAAAAGATGTGCTGAGCACATGGGTGGCAATGACTATCCCCTCCCTTGCCCATCTCTTCCACTTTCTTTCTTTGTCCAGTGTCTGTCACTCGGGTGTCTCTTAGTGTCTTTCTTGTCTATTTTAATTTCCCTGTCAGGCAGTCTGCTTGCTGTCTCTGTGACTAAGCTGCTAGATTCCTTGCTTGTTGACTCAGCAGTTAAGTGCATTAATTCCCCATCTTTCTCACTCATTTGCTATTCTGTCGGATAAAAAACAAAACTGTTCTCTGGCTTGCTAATGCCACGTAAATCTTTATGTAAACATATAGTAAAACAGAGTCTAAAACTCAAGCTTTGTGCAGGATCACAGCACTGTAACAAAGCTGAATAGCTACTTTCACAACTTGTATGCACCAAAGTGCCCTTACTCTTGTATGCACAATGTGTACTTCTGGCCTCAGTGCATCATATACATACATTCACAGATGTCAGACCTAGTAAGTTGGTGCTGGAACATGTCTGCCTTTCTTAAAGTCTGACAGACATGAATAAAAAGAAATGGACCTATCTGCATTCAGACAGAGGAAGGGTCATTAAAGCGTCCAGACTCCAGTGTGAGTGTGAGAGAGAGTGTGAGAGACAGAGACAGGAAGAGGCAAACCCTTTCGAGTGCTTGCAGATTCCTTTTTTCTCATTGTGGTGATCTGCTATGCTACGCTGTCCAGCCAGTCATGTTAATGAGATGGACAGAGTCTTGCTGTAATTGTCTCATTGACTTTTGAAGGGGGCCCTGCAGTCAGAAGGACTGTGCAGAATTCTCTTTTGAACATACATCTGGGAAATGTGGTTAACAGGCAGGTCAGAGAGACAAAGACGCACACAGAGGTAGAGAGAGTAGACACAAAGAGACACAGGGAGAACAGGAGAGGGCAAGCTAAGAGTGAAAGTAGGAGTAGTGAGTGGAAAAAGAGAAAGAGGGAGACACCTGAGACTGAGGTGAAAGGAAGAAGGCGTGGCAGATAAACACAGATCGACAGTGTGGTCCAGACTCTGGGCAAGTTTAACATGTCAGCTCCTTGCTGCGAGCCCTGAGGGTTGTTGGCCAAGCATCCTGCTGCTGTTAAGTGTGAGGGAGGGGTCAGACCTGACCACACGGCCTGTTGGGAGCTGCGGTTCTCTGTCTCTGCAACTCTGACGGCTTGCAGCTCACTGAGTGGAAACTGACGATGGATTATTAAGGGAAGCCGCAAATTAGTTGCTGCGCCTCCACATTTTTTCACATTCCTCTCGGGAAGAGGAGCAGAAGCAATGGCGTAGGTATAGACAGTGCAACACGTACAATTGCGCTGGGGTACGGGACATCCAAGGGCCCGCGAAAGCTCCTGAAAAAACCAATGTGACTGATTAAGGTGTTTTCACACATACTGGTGCGGACCAAAGGTGTACAATGATGCATTGTTTCGTTTTTCAGCTAGTACAGTCCATGTTCACACATGTTTGTTCTCACTCTGTTCCAAACGCCGCACCACTGGCAGAACATCATGCTTCCACGATGACT
>OMNW01009289.1:121335-135056 GCA_900303245.1 Selene dorsalis
TTATGTATATATATATATATATATCGTGCATTGAAATAAAAAATTATATTAAATTGAATTAAATTAAAATAGACGTGTAATTTTTACACGTTCACGCACAAAGTCAACCGCCTGTTAATGACACCTGCACCAAAGCAGTAATGATTGTGATGTGTCAGAACAACCAGCAAAGAGAGGAGACTGAACATTAAATTGATATTCAGGTATAACTGTAACATCTTATGAACTTGTAACAGCCTCAGCGACTGAATAACTTATGATTATAATTTCTTATGAGAAATTATGAGCCTTAAAACGATCGATTTTGCAAGTGGCATCAAAATAAAAATGTTTTGTGCATCTTGTCTCCAGTACACCATGCTTAACATAAAAAAATGTTCTGTTTAGTTAACAGAAAAAACCTCAGTCAAGTTCAGATAACAGCCAATTTAATGTAGGTGTACTTGAAACTCACACTGATCTCCACACTGATCTGTGAGCATTCCCAAACTTAGAAACTTTGATCAAAACGTTTATCAAAAACGGATCTGACTGAAAGGAGGACTTTTGTTTTTGGCTTAAAACAAAAAGACCTTTTTCAAGAGAGGGAGAGAGAGAAATCAGTACCCACCCTGCTTAGGTGTATTGCCGTGACATTTTGTGATCACTCGCTGAATGTCAAGATTCTTGCTGCAAGCCTGCTGAAAGCAAATTCTTGCACAGAATAAGTGCTTCCTGAGGATGACTTCAGCTTTCTTCTCCTCTGTCATGTTTGAATTTTGTAATGAAGGATTTTACTAAAAAGCGAACACAGTTGCAAGCGTGTAAAACATAATTGAGGCTAGTGATGTTACATTAACGCCACGGATTCGGCAAATGAATCTGTCCCTGACCTAAGGGAAAAGCCAGGTATGCATTTTCTTAGGATTGCTCTGATAAGGATTTTGGGGGCCATTCACCCATTGCTGGAAGCAGTATCAGATGATACCAATCATAGATCACAGGGTATTTTTGTAGCATCCTATTTATAGTCTCACATCATTTATTTATTGATTTAACCATTATCAACAACATAGTCTATTAAGAATTAACCTGCTCAGGACTAAGCTGTCTCTTTCCGTTTTAGACCATACCTCTGGTGTTTTGACAGTGAGCCTATAGTGCTTTGTTAGAGAGGCAGATTTTTATTAAAAACTAGGTAAAAGATAAAGGGAAGAGACAGAGCTTTGGCTAAGGCTTAGTAACTGAAGTGAGAGCTTACAGTCCCAGGTTCCTCCTCGCAGTTATATTCTTTTTGTGTTCATTGACATTAGTGCTGCGGAGAAATCCTGTCCATTTCGATTTGCAGAGTGAATAAGATCTGTTCCCTCGATGCCTTTTTTCTGCTCATCTCCATATATAAATAGAGAATATTGCTGTTTATCATTGTCACCACTCTCTCTTGCCACTGCGTCCCACTTCACTTCTCCTGGATACATTCATAAGAAAGATCTTGAGTGCTTTTGTGTGTCGAAGAGTTTTCTGTGAATACATTATCCCATCGAGGACCCATGTCAGAAGGTACAACTTTGTTTTTGCCGTAGTGTCTCTTCTAGTGCGTCCCATGTGTGTCTATCCTCTTCTTTTTGTGTGTGTATTAGGAATAAGTAGAGCAGTAGTTAGAAAGAATGGGTAGGGTTGTCTCTAGAGTGCTGCTGATGATAATTACTGTAGAGAGAGTGTCTCAGGGGACTTGGGGCCAGCTGCTTGCGATGCTGCCACGCTGCCATCCACCACTTAATGCATTCTTTCAGGGCAGACATGTTGCACTTGGATTATTCCTCTCCTGTCAAGACCTCAGCTGTATCGTGACTTGACAATTTTCTACAGGGGCAACTTCTTTTTAATATGCCCCTAAGTGGCAAATCAATCTGTGTTATAATTCTGTAAGCACAGCGTTGCACAACCAGAAGAGTTATTGAACCTTGTAACACTGTAAATTTCAATTTGAATCTTTTCTTTCTTTCATGAAATTCTCGATGAGATCTAATAAATAGACTGCACTTATGAAGTGCCTTAATAGTTCTATTGACCACTCAAAGTGCTCTACAATACAAGCTACCTTCACCCATTCACACAACACTGGTAGAACATGATTTGGTGTTCAGCATCTCACTGAAAGACACTTAAACGTGTAGGAGGAGCTTTTCAGCATACACAATAATACTTTAAATAGTCTTAGTTTACTGTATGATTTTTCAGTTGCATTTTGTTAATGCAATAGGCTGTGATTACTATGGTACCCGCATGTGCTTCAGCTGCTTTGCAATGGGGGTGAAGCCAGTTGATGCAAGTGTCAGAGCTGTAGCAGATGGTTGGTTATCGCAAAACTACACTATAATTGATGAATTCCACTGACCTGAAGTCTAAAAGTGGATTGATTTAAACTTTTGGAAGTGTTATCTGGTTTCTACAAAGTGAAATCCTTAGCTTCAGATCACCATTAGTTGTGCATGAAACAGACCTTTAAGCTCTGTGATTGGATACCAAAATGCCCATTGGGAATCGGAGTTGGCTTGTCTGCTCACATTTTTATGTCCACAGGCTTATACCGCGTCTCTTCTTCTTCTTTTTCTTTTTAATCAGATAACTGCAGTTTTTTTTTTTTTACTTTGTTTGAAGTGTTTTCTGGACATTTTTTGCTTTTATTTGAAAATGTTGACAGCAATTCAGAGATAAAGGTCCCCAGCTAAAATCTAATATAGTTATCGAAATATGTGTCTTAGTTCAAACCTACCAAAGTGAGAGATTTCAGACAGTATTCAGTGTTTCCTCTGTGATTTTTTAAAGCAGGTGCTGCCACTACTTAATGTACATAGCGGAAACCCTGGTAGTGTTGTATTGATCACTTCATGTTTTCTCTTTATTAATGCACCGAAATTTTCTATTCAAACTCTAGATTCCTGAAATATCTCCTTACATCATTGTATTAAACCTGTAACTTTTCAGTACTTTCAATGACATTCAAAAAAAAATGTAGTATGCTGCAGTAATGTGTTGCATTGTTTTTGGGGACTCTGATCTATTTTTGTTAAGAAGGGAGAATATCTCTTCCAGAATATGTTGGCAGGTAAAGCAACAGGTTTGCTCTTGTTTTGTTACTCATTGTTTACCTCTGAACCAGATGTGCCTGCATGCTGGTTGTATTACAGCATTGCTTGACTTTAAAATGGCAGATCTCACAAACAGCTGTGTCAGAGCTATCAAGGCTTACTTCATCTTTTTAATTAGGATTTGCAGTCATCAAGAATACCTGTGCATGTGTCAAAAAGTCTTTGTAGAGCGCTAGGGGGGTCGTAAACAATGTGCAAAAAAAACTGCTGTTGTTATTCACTGCTCATTAATGACTTGAGATTCTGGCACCAGACTGATATCAGAGTATGATGGAGAAAAAAACTCACTAGAGAAAAAGTGATTCACACCGAGGTGGAGTTCAAAGACTTCACCAAGATGCTAATTTCTTAATCTTGTGTCATTATAAACCTTATAAATAAAGGTCAGGTGAAAAAAGGCAACATCATTCCTTGGTAGAACAGTTACCCTATTTACCATGAAATGAGTTCAAAACATGACTTAAGTTCTTAGCTCATCATTTATGAAGTTTGAATGACTCTCATAAATTCTCAAATGAAAAGTGAATGTTTTGTTCCAGTCAGGTGATATTTAATGCACTTTGAAAAAAAACAAACCCCAAAACAATTACATGCCTCAAATATGCTGACTATAAATATTGATTCTGAATTTATAATGGTTTAATAAAAACCGTCATGGTGGTTTGCTTTAGTTAGTTAGTCAGGTAGCTCAGTTGTCACCAATGTGGAAAATTGTCTTCAGCCTCAGTACTCAAACTATAAACAGAAAAACAAGAAATATGGAAATATAATAAATGTGACATCATTAAAACAGCAATATTAAGACTCTTTATGGTCTAACAATAGATTAAAGAATTCATTGTAAGTTAAAGGGGGGCTATAAAATGTTAAAATGAATTTCAGTGTCATCAGGATTACTTATTTCTTATGAATTAATTACTGAGTCTCTGCTGTACTGCCTCCCTAAAGACAAATACTCAAAGTGTCAATGTTTTTCTTTGTATTCACCGCAAATATTTTGTGTGTGTGTGTGTGATTATATACTAATGCTAATTACTAATACTAATTAAATGTTGATTGAGTTGGTAGTTTAGAGGAACACAACAAACAAAAAGTGTATGTCTGTGAAAAGCAAATTACTCCAATGATGGTACACTGGTAACAGAGGTCATTAGCAAAACTGCAGTCTGATTAATGAGTTACTGACCAAAGTGCTGAATTGAGCTTGTGAAACTTTAATACTGAATTTCAGTAGATTTTAGTGTATGTTTTTTAATCTCCTTGAAAAATTCAAAATAGATTTTCACTTTGCGCTTGTGTGTAGACTGATGAGCAAAAATGCCAGTTTCATCCTTTTCAATCCATACAGACACAATCTCTGTGTCAGGCACATACCAAAAAGTGCCCTAGGTTCCTTTCCATTCTCTAGTGTTTTGCCCAAAGGTAACTGTCAGTGCCTGGAGGGACACCTCTAGCCGCACTTGACTTCTCCAGGAAGCAGCAGCTGTTATTTTTGGGAAGCCCACATTCTTCTTTTCCACTCTGATCCTCACTCCTCCTTTATTTGAGAGAGACGAGAGCCATTTCCATCGAGGTCTGATAATGTATTTGCATTAGATTCATAGGGAACTGGTTTGGAAATGTAAACAGTGGATTCACATGAGTGCTGACTCTCAGCAAAGGTGTGTCCCAATTTTAGGCAGTTGAGATGAGAGTATTCTTGTCTTTTTAGCCCATGTGACTTCAGGTCACATTATTGTCATCCACCAGTGGTTTCACGAAACTCCCCTGTTTATCCCTGTTTTCTCATTAGTCTGTGTATAGCAACAGTATCCCTTTTAGCTAAGAGGCAGTCTGTGTTTCCTGTATTCTCAGCCTCATCGGGGCATTCCTCTGTTGAGAAACATGATTTCTCTTCTACTTAAAATGATTTTGTGATCCAGTTACGCTTATTCACTGAACTTGTGAGATTTTCGTTTTAACTCAGGTTTCACATCACAATAATATTTCCAAGTCCTGTTATAAATAATTGTCAGATAAAATTAGTCGTGCTGGTTACTACATCTGACAAGGGGATTTATGCTTCTGTTGTTATATTGAACCTCCCAGTTTCCCTAAAAGTGAAACCAATTGTGACAGTATGTTGTCACTGGTGGATTGTTTTCTCCAGCTCAGAGTTGTTGTATGAGTTTCTCATGCAAAAGCTTGAAGCAGTGCAGTTGAGACTACTCAAGAGAATGGTATTGCTGATATAACCACCAGTGTTGCTATGAATCTGGGAAAAAGTGTCCACATTTTGCCATTATCTGATGACAGCACAGACTTGACCATAGTTTGATTCTTTTTGGGTCATTGGATTAAAAAGAAATGATTACCGTAGACATATTTTGTAATTTGTCTCGCTGTGATGTGTCTGATGATACTTCCTGTGGAAAACATATGTAACCTTAGTCCTATGGCAAACTCTCTCGTGCCATTTTCTTTAATCAAACATGGGCCGAAAGATGGACTGACAGGTGGAGACAAACAAGCACCATGGCAACGGTCCTCATCTTCCCAAGGTTAACAGGTTGAATGGCAAGGGAAGTGGATGTTTTAAGGAAGCAGGCACTGCAGGTGCCTGACAGCAGTTAAATGAGTCCACAAAGCAGAGGAAACCTGTTCTGCAGCTTGGCTTGTTAAGGCTGTGTGGATGGGTTCTGCTGAAATGAACACGTAGGAACAAGCGACAGGCAGGAAAAGAGTAAGTGCTCCAAGTCTTAGACACAGACAAGTTTTGCTCACAGATAGACAGGCAGAACTATTTTTTTCAAGTTAATTTGAATTTTCTTACATTATTCTTTAATTTTTTTTTCTGTATTTGTTCTCTAAGATTCCTTCCTTGCTATTCATGTCACGCTTTAGATCTTTATGTGCTTCATATATTACCCTGCCTGTGAGCCCAACCTGCTGCGATGGAGTCACATCATCAGCACAGGCCGCTATAGACTGCGACTATGGAGAATAGACTGGAAATCATGTAACATATACAAACCGCAATAACTGAAACATATGGTATCATAGATGAGGCTGCAGGGGTGACCCTCAGATGCCCCTCATTACTGTATTCAGTTATACAAGAGAGGAGGCCAATATGTATCAACATGTACTATTCCTCCAGAAAACAACCCATTTTGGCTCTAATGAAGTCTGCTGACAGCCTCTCCGGAGAGTTGGAGTGGAGAAAGCATGCTAATAAAGTGTGCTGTGGCACACAGAGAGTTGGTTTTGGCATGTTTTGTTTTCAGTTGAGGCCCATTGACTGTTGTGCTTAGTTGTAGATTAAATAAGGTTTGATTTGGCCGTTCCCCTTTAGAGCTATCATTCCAAGCTCATTAGCCTTTAATCATGAATAACCACTTAAGGTCAGTGGAGGTTACATTTTGCTCGCTCCATCATGTAATGATAGAGGGTGGCTGAATGAACACACCACTCTCAGCCCCATCCTCATGTTCCTATTCTTTCCCACTCATGAATGATGGAGTGACTGCTGAGTTTAAGCCGCACAGTTGTGCATGGGGAGAGGTCACACCCCATGGCCTCACTGAATCAAATTGTAGCCTAAAAGTTTTTACTGCATTGGGAGTCTTCTAAAAATGTTTGATTTGCCTGATTGGCTCCTCTGTCCATTAATTTTTCATCATGTATACAGTGGGTTTTTGAATGTGACATGTTGGCATTTTGGAGCTTTGTCCCAGTGTCATGGACGGTCGACTTAAGAACTTTTACTCTGTGAGACTAGCGGTGATGACGTCAAAGTCATGCTGAGAACTGATGCAGCGATTTACAGCTTTTAGCTTTTTATTCCTAGTGATTATATTTAAACTTCAAAAACTAAATGGTGTTCATTTGTGATGACTATTGTGATGAAAAAAATGTGCAGGTCCACATCCGTTTAAATTAAATTTTCCATGAAGTTTCCTCTGACTTGGGGCTTGTAAGCCTCTCGGTTGTCACTCTGTGTTTTGCTTAACCAGCACAACTTACTGGTGAGGTCCTGCCAGCAAGTCTGTGACAGAGAAGGATATAAAATAAGTAAATTAAAAATTAAATGCATCCTTTCATCCTGGTACCGGAGCTGTGTTACTCATTGTGACTGAAATTATAGCAGCTACTTTTTCTTCTTCACTTGCTCAGTCAGCCGCTCCCTGCAGCCTGCACTCTCTGCTTCACTTGTGTCTTAGTCAGGACCTCTCCCTCTCCACCAGCCTTCTCCTCCCTCATTTTGTCTGTATGTTTGTGTGTGTGTGTTTTTAATAATCAGCTCTTGACTGCTTGATCTTTAAAACACTGCAATGGCTAAATTCATCATCTGTTTCATAAAATGTGTATGTGCAGCCACATGGTAGGGAAATGGCCAAAGAGAGTATCTGTGGGCACCAAAACAAAGTCTGATGATCATCATGCACTTGAACTAATGCAGGTACATTCAATTTTAATGTGTACATTAAAAAAAAAGGTTCATATACAACCCTTTTGGCTGCAGTCTGGCATCTGGTGTTTGAGCAAAAATATTTCCACTTGTGACTGCCATCATTTTTGTCAGGCAGCTTAAAAGGAGTCTGACTCAATTTCAAGGTGTGGTGCACTGCTTGATTCTATTTCCTTATTTGAGTTTTGCCTGTCTCCACAATAATGTATTTTTCCTACTGTTGGACATAGACTCAACTTGCATTATTTGGCTACTTCTTTTAAAAACTGGCCATGATTGTAAAGAGCAGAATATTGACATGAACACAGCTGGTGTGGTGGAGCACTTGCTTTTGCATGTAGTATTGATAGTGTATTACAAAGCATATTCCTCTGGTATATAATATAGTGCCATATGCCAACAACATAGTAACATCTTATCAGTGTCACAAGAAACCATTATCCTTTGCAATATGATACACATGCCCCACTATGTTCATGCATGTGACCTTGTATAATATTATTGTGTAGCAGTTACAGATGAAACTAGGTTAATTTGATAATTTGATTTGACCTGGCACCATAATGCAGTGTGTTCCCAGTGCTGTTATCATATTAGTTTTACCTTCACTGGATAATGGAGTACACGCACTGAACCATCATTTACATGCAGAACCACAATTTACCTCATGATCCTTGTTTTCACTTTACTTCATCTGCCTCTTTCTTCTTAACGACTCCCTGAAGATCTTTCTTGTGACTACATTTACATTGTCGTTCACACTCACCCATACACATGGCAGTCTGGGCTGGTGCAGAGGAAGTCTAACTCTAACACAGCCTCTGTCTCTATGTGACATTAAACAGTCAATAGTCAATTTTTTTTGAATAGCAACAACAGCTGGAGCTGACAGGGCCAATGTCTGCTGATGGAGCGAACACCATCTGAGCTGTCCTGCAGCTCAGGCCAGGCTGCCTGCCTCATTACGGGAGAAGGAAACACAGAAAGGTGGTGGGAGGGGGGAGACAAGGAGGAGCAGGGAGGAGGAAGGAAGTAGCCAGGTGTGAGGCATGTTTTGGTGTTGTATGATGTAAAACACCTCAGCAGAGAGTGTGCAGGTTTAAGGAGCTGTGATCATTAGGTATGATGGAATCGTCGAAATGGGTACCTTACGGCAATGTGTTAACTCTTTTTTACTGAAAAGTCTTATTCATTCATTCTGCCTCCCTCTTTCCATCCCCTCTCCATTCCCTTCCTTCTCAGTGCACCTGGTTGAGTCCCAGGAGATGGCTAAATCTGCAAGAGTACCAGAGCAAGAAGCTGATGCAAGAGAGTGGCGTCGCTGTCCAGCGCTTCTTTGTGGCCGACACGGCTTCTGAGGCCCTGGAGGCTGCAAAGAGACTCAGTGAGTAGCGCACACACGCAAACATAACCATCCAGTTCACCTTCCTCTACAGAGAAAGGAACACTCTTCATTAATAGTAAGGATGCTTGATATTTGAATTTTTGCTGATATCCGATATGCCGATGCTGTCCAACACTTAATTTCCGATTCCGATAACAACTGATACTGATATGCAGGCTCCTGATGCTCCTATCGGGAATTAACACATTGCTGTATGCCCACTTTTATTGTGATGCCCCACTGGATGCATTCCACAAATTAACATTGTATATTTGTTTACACACACACACACAAAGAGCTCTGACTGACTCACCATCTCTTTTTATACTATACAGTGTATGCTCACCATCCTGTTTCGTTTGACAAGGGACACAAACTTTACAAAGACAACAAAATGAAGTACGATGTGTGGTGAAGCATCGCCGAACAGCTCGGCTGTCAGGACAGTGATCGGACAGCGAGCTGCTGTGTTGGAGGCAGTAAAGTTGGTAACAAGACGACAGTGGCACAGCAGGTGTTGAATAGGTGAGGGATAATCAGCGAGTAGTTGTGTTAAACGGGTTTAAGGCACGACGTGGAGGCGAAGAACCACCCGACGCAAAGTGAAAATATTCGCTGCCGAATATTTCGCAATTTTAGGTCTTTTATTCGTCACATCCACGGTGTGTAAGGGCCTTTACAATGAGAAAATAAAGGAAAAACGTCACCGGAGGTAAATGCGGTTGATGACAGACTACGAGGTATTGGTGTTGTGAATGTTGCAGAGATGCAGATGCACTGTGTACAGATGCCCTATGCACTGTGACACTTGCTACATTTGGTCCTGTGTTTGGTCCAGTGAGCGGTCACACTGCATATGAGCTGCACCAGGGTTCTCTTGCCAGTGAACTGAGACCCACGTTTTCAGGCTGACCAGGGTTCGCTTGTTTGGTCTGCTCCAGAGTTCGGATGAGCCCAAACAGCTCTGGTGTGAAAGCGACCTAAGATATCTTCAAAACCATGGTAGTGATGCCAAAGACAAACTTTCCACTGAGACATTACATTGCAGAATATGTACTTGGCAAAAAAATCTTTATTTCCTCTGCTTTCCTTTAATGGCTTTTTGGCTTTTGTTTATTTAATACAGTTAGCTGCACTTGTGCAACGACAGTGTTTAATGTTTTAACACTTGCTGCCATTGCTAACAACCTAATATACAACATAGTAACTGTTCAGATAGATCAGTTCTTTAGTAAGCTGTAAAATAAACTGATTTGGATGTAAGTAATCTGCGCTTATGCTGCTGTACGCTATAAAAACTTAACAGGACTATTTGTGCAGCATTGCTATGCGTCCCTGCCACAGGACGTACAGATGCCTGTGGTTAATCAGGGCTGAAGTTTTATCAAGTTTAATTTTAATCGCATCTTTATGTGTTTGCTTATGTGTGGTGAGCCTGTATTTGTAGAGCTTAGTGGTTATGCCTACTCAGTTTTTCATCATGGCACTCATCCGCAGTAATTTGTTTCACAACCTCTCGTGTTCAGTTTCTCACGCTTTGTATGTTTTTTTAGTTTTTGTTTTTCCTTTTTTTAGTTGTAATTTATTTATTTTTAATCCTTGGTTAGAATTGGGGTTTTGCCCCCAGACACTCGCTCTGAGCCATGTAAGGAAGTGACTGAAACTCTAATTTTATTCTTGTAGCACAAATCTTCACAAATGCATTTTACTTGCATGAGCAAAGATGATTTAACACACATTTATATGCACCCACACAAAGCCTTCTCTTCCATCCACTACCTTCCCCGTTCTACTTTCTTCCCACACAGCAAACTGCCCAACACATACAGTGTATATTTCCACCCTCAGATTTATATTTTATTCAGTGTCCTCTCCAAGTACAGCAGTGGCTTTCTGATAGTGTACTGGTTGTCAGCCACTGAGATTCGACTCTTACTGCTGCCTTTAGGCTCCAGCGCCTTGGGCGCTCCTTTCAGTGGCCCTGGTTACGATGCGGACAAAGATAAACTGAATAGGAGAAAGAGGATATATATTTTCGTGACAGTACGTATATTGTTTGGTGGGGGAAGAAATGGGGAGACAGAAAACTTGGGTCAGACGAGTTAGAGGGGAATAGATGGCTTAATAAAATCCAGGCTAACCTCAAGGGCTGATTTACTTACACTTCAGGATTGTCAGTGCTTTTTTTTAGATACTAACAAGTTTGATGTCATTTGGACAGAAAGGTGGCTGTGAGTTATTGTAATGTATATTTCATCTCTATGTTTAACTGTAAAGTATGTGCAGAGGGAAAAGATGGCTGAAAGTGATTTATCATTGCAGATTGTCCATTGCGGTAGGAGTAATTGCATGACTGCACATATGAAATATATTTATTGGTCTCTTCAACCAATATTTCAAGCCCAGTAGCAGTAAAGTTCTACTTTCTCTTGCACCTCATTGCTTTCTATAAATGGACAAGACACATGTTAAAAAGCCAGGCATCCAGTCTTAATTAGTAGCAATGTATTCAAGTTAACTCAACTGTGGCTGTGACCACTTATATCATGAGTGTTAGTAAATTCCCAGCTAAATTGAAAACGTGTGCCAACGCACATTGTTGCAGCTCTGACAGTAATTTGTGCTTGGTTTAGTAAATCAACCCCACTGTTCCCACAGCATAATTCACAGCTGCTTTATCTTCTATCTCTCATTTACGCACTAAGCAATGGTCAGTGTTCATGTACATGTGTGTATATTTCACACTTTTTGTATCGTGTGACCACTGCTGGCTCACTAAATCATGCATTAGAGCATCTCCCAACGCTTCATTTCATCAGATGCATAATGTGTCTGTGTATGGCTCACTCTTGGGCTATGTTAGGTCATACATGAATGTGATACATAGTGAGAGAGAGAGGGAGATCAGTAACCTCTTCAGTTAAGATCTCTTGAGCTGAAATGCAAACTGAGGCTGCCAAGCATCCACTCCCAGGAGCCAGCTCTGGATGAAGTGCGGTTTCATGGCTTTCCACTGGAGAGTATATGGGGGTATGGCTGTGTGCAGTGGATGCAGATGGTTGGTGTATCTGAAGTGACCAGGAGCAAATGGATTTCTGCGTGGTGCTGATATCCTGCTGTGAGCTCCTTGTCCTCTGCATACACAATGAAATGAACCAGTCGACCATGGAAGCACATTCACAGATGAATGACATGTGTAGTGTAAGCTTGCCCATGTGAGCACGCAGACACATACACTCATGCACACCCACCACCAGTATTCTCCTCTGTGCTACACTCACTTAACCATGAAGTGGTTAAGTTGACAGTTCAATTGCAGCTATGCAATATAGAAACTCCTAACTCTCCCCTCATGTACTGCGGAGTGGTCCACCTCTCTTCAAGTGGACACAGATTGATTTGTTCTATTACTGCAGAGGACAAATAGCTTAATATCTTTCTCCTTCTCTATCAAAACATAAAAATGAAATATCCGACATGGACCATTGATTCTCTTTAACCTGAATGACAACTCTTAGGGGAGAGTTTACATTGTGGCAGATGGGTGACTCACAACCAGCTAATGGCTCATGGAGAATAGGGTTTGATTTCTGTGGCCCCATACTGGGTGAGCTGCGCAGAAAGTCCAAAGTTTTTGTAATGTGTGCTCCGCTGGGACACTGAGAGAATGACACACAAACTCCTGCTGTCTGTCTAAAACCAATGACCCACATCCACAAGTCTCCTACCCAAGCTTTTAATTCTTGCATCATATGGGTGTGTATGTGGCAGCCCGAGCAGCTGAGGGTCGGAAAAAGAAACCTTTGGACCATGAAGTTACCATAGCATAAATTTAAATCATATCCTTACTTGTTGAGTTCTTACATTTTTGGATCACAGCTGTCTCTCAGCAGATTTTAGACATCCAGGTATCTAGTTCTTCTGTGTGGCTGCAAAGGTATGACAAAACCCACACGCTGCCAAAAATGTACTTTGCTGTTCAGGAGTACAAGAAGTACAAGTAAATGTCTATCAGGCAGAATCAATAACTGATGGGGTGTGATTGGGTTGTGATGCTGGAGTCACGTGTTAGCCGTACTTTCTATTTAATTTCTTCCAAAAATCTGTCATGAGAGAGGTCAGAGAAATCAGCCAACATATATTGTGGTAGTGTCAGTAACAATATTCACACACACACACACACACACACTCCTGTATGGGCATCATAGTGAGCTCCAGGTAAGTGTCGAGATGGAGTGAGGACCACCCTTTCTGATACACTTAGAGAGAAGGACTTGTAACTTTCCCCACTAGATGACCTGATGATTCAATGTCCCACCTCAGATTCTTTAAGAAACAAAGTGAAACAATCAGCATTAAACCACACGACTAGTGAAGTGAGGGCTTTTTCATGGGCCATTTTGGATGAGTGTATAGCTAGACTTTTTGACTTATGTCACTTTTCAAGTCTTTGAAAGGAAATTAGCCAGAGTTCAAAGCCATGTAAAGTCAAATACAGCAGATGTTGTCAGAAGCGTCGGAACGGATCAGTTCCCGGTCCCTGTTCTGGTCCCTGTCTGGATCCCGGATCTGGTCCCAGTCCCGGTTACGATCCCGGTCCCGGTCCTGGTCCCGGTTCGGGTTCGGGTTCCAGTTTGGGTTCCGGTCCCGGTTCGGATTCGGGTTCCGGTTCGGGTCCCGGTTTCGGTTCCGGTCCCGGTTCGGGTTCGGGTTCCGGTTCGGGTTCCGGTCCCGGTTCGGATTCGGGTTCCGGTTC